>VNJN01001398.1:0-22676 GCA_008042485.1 Drosophila mayri
CGCTGGGATTAAGTCCGGGCGTGGGTGCGGGCGACGACCTTGGGACTCACCAGGTCGCCAGCCTAGTCTCAGGATGCGCCTCCGGGATTAGCCCAGGCGCCTCCGCTGGCCAGATTGCGAGTCAGGGGCACCTTAGAGGAGGGCGTCGGCCGCCGCTGGGTTACCACGGCGGGGTCGACGGGCCGCGGCAGCTCGGGCACGCCGGCGCCGTAGTCATAGGACAGGGTTGCGGGCGCGGGAGCAGGCCAGCGGGATCACGCCAGCCACAGCTCCAGTCTCTAGGGGGTGGGTCCAGCCGCTGGGCATCCCAGGGCTGGTAGTGGAGTCCCGCCCAGCGTGGGCAGTAACAGTTCTGGCAGTAGCATCGAAAACCCACCCCTAAAACTCTCGAAACATCGGCCTCCTTCATTTCTTTGGCGTTCCAATTATATAAATTTAACTGGAAGGAACTCTGGGCCGCTGAGTATTTATCTCGGCCGTAGTGCATCCTTACAAAGCGTTCATTATATATTTGAGTTATGTTCACATTATTATGAAATTAAGGTAACTTATTTTAAAGTTGTTAGGGTGCAGCTGAGTAGGCTTCAGTATACCCGAAGGGTTTTTTTTTAAACAAAGATTCGATTACAGTCTGCGACGAGTCACATTTTTTTTATACTTTAAACAAATTTTTTTCTTTTTTAATTTTTCCCTGCAAATTGAAATAGGTACAGTATTTAATTCTAAGAAATAAAATAATGCAAGCAAAGAACTTACTTAATTTTTTTTTTAATTAAAAAATGTTTCCTATTCCTTGCGGCAGGAATTGAAAGCCTAGGCCATTGCATACACACATAACACATATGCAGCTTTACCCACTGAGCTATCGGCCTTGTTATTAAAACGGAAGTCATCTGCATTATATGTAAAATTTTCTCCGTTTTTGAGGCTTATTTTGCTTCTTATTTTTGGCACGCACGTTGTAATGGTACAGGGTGTTCAACTTTCAGGGCACCCGACTTTGTTGTTTCTCACCCGACTTTGTTGTTTATCAAGCTTTGTGGCATGGTTGGAATATTAGTCCTATTAATCCCATATAAAGCCCCAACTCTGAGCCCCATTTAAATTATTTCAAACTTACAGGAATACATTTCCAAAACGTAGTTTTCCGAGCAGGTTTTCTGCCTACTTAAATTGTCAGAAGGTGGATCAGGGATATCAGCTAAGGGTATACGATTGATTTCAATATGTCAAAGCCTAATTACATTTATTTATTTCAATAAAAAATTTAAATAATAAATAAATAACTGCAAAACACTCTCACTTCAAAAGTTGTTCAATTTTTTAAGAGATATTCACAAAGAAAGCTTATATATCTTTGCCGTCTCATTTTGTTTTGAAAGCATCTAATTAACTTCATTTCGACTGCAATTATTTACACTTTGAACAAAATATTATTATAATACTCCAGTTCAGGGTGGCAACTGCTTCTGCTCGCTGGGTACAGTTTTTATATTGATTTTGTGGCAGCAATAAATCGTTTCAGCTTACGGCAAGCAAGAATTTTAACAACTTTAAACACTTGCCATTGAAGCGGAAAACTACTGTATATGTTTCCCCCTGCCTATTTTGTGGAGTTTTTTATTTTACTCTTCATATTTGGTGTACTCAATGGAAGGGGGGTATTTTACATTCCTTTGATCAAAACTAGAAATGCCAATTTGTTTTTTATGTACAAAAAGAGAGAGAAAGTTATCAAGACCTTTCTTATAAGAACAGCTACAAATCAATAAAAGAAACTAGCGTGGTCGCTTGATCTTAAAAAAAACTATTTTCTCTTCCGTAAATCATACATATAGCTTAAATATGTATATTGAATATAGAATAGAATATTTGTGTACTGCAAAAAAAACATTTTAAACATTTTCAAAATAGCCTAGTTCCTGTAATGTAATGACTTTACCTTTATCTTTTTTTACTTTGTAGTACTTCAACACCCTGTGTCTCAGAAATTAGACAATGTGCAAAAAAAATACATTATAAAAAATAAAAAATACTTTGTAATTTTCTTAATTACTGGAAAACAATTAAAATTTCCAAGGCTGTCACATGACTCTATCGATTTTCATAAAACCTGTGCTAATATGGCTTTAAATCAGTGATATTTATGACATTAGTGAAGTTTGCCTCGTTTATAGTTTACGGTAGCGGCAGCAGAGGTTCAACAGAACTATTGGCCGACCTGCAAAATGGGATCGTGCCGATCACTGCTCTAGATTAAGTAAAAGCCAGCCCCGAGTGCACGTGTGTACCAAATTTATGTTGCGAGGACTTTCTTTATCCCGCATGAAAACGGGGATGAATGCGACAGCCAGATTCATATTCATAAAAATAACATTATTAAGCAAAGAAAAATAATCATTTTTGAAGGACCGCATTTAATACAATTGTAAGTAGCATTAACAAAGACCAAACACTAAGAAAAATGAATGCAAAATAATGGTACATTATCTAACAACTCCCTACAGTTCTTGCTTTCTGACTGAGAAAGTACTGCAAAATTAATTCAAATATTGTGATCTTGCTGGCAAGACGAAGTTTCTATACCCCTGCGTATATAACAAAACTCGGCAAAAGTCAACATTTGTCAGAAAAATTATTTTATAAATTATATACGATTTATAATAATACATACACACTATTATAAATTATAGTTTTAACAGTATTTCGCTAATATCTTTATTTTAGGCAATTTTAAATAATTTAAATAAAATCAAATTCCAGAGACTCTTCTAGTAAAAGTAAAACTGATACAAAAATCTTGCTTTAAACTAAAAAATCATTTCAGAATCCTTCTTATATTACATAAATGTATATACATTTAATATACAAACAACAAACGGCTTTACCAGCCTTTTCTTGCCATCCACCTTACGTTGAGTTGATGGTCCAAATAGTTCTTAGTTTTGTCTCAAAACCAATTTGAAGGACTTTAACAGTAAAATCGACCCAGATTCTCCAGATAAAAATTGAATTAGATTAAAAATTGGCTAAATATATATTTTTCGATCAAATTTAATTTAAATCCCGATTACATGTCGAAATATCCTATTGTTCTCAAAATACATACAAGTATTTATATTTCGTCCCTTCTACTGTAAAGCATAATATCCAGACAGTAAAAAACCGTCTTCAAGCAGTAAGAGAGAGCGAGAGGCAAGTAGTTGAAAACGGTTTTTCGTCAGCGGCCGTTTTAAAGGCCACGAAACAAATTTACTAAAAAAGGGTGAGGCACTATTCAGAATATTCCGAGCGGGCTGCGAAAAAGAATAAAAAAAATTAATAAAACAGACTGTTCTCGACCATCGATTGCCCCTCTGTCTACCTTCTTCAGTTCCGTAAATCCGGTAAATTTTCAAAAAGCATCACAAATGATAATGATAAGAATGAAGATTATTGATATATTATTATTAGTACTTAGCAGACTAAGGTTTACAAAATAGAATCTACTACAGAAGCCATGGTTTGTTTACATACCATTAAATAGGATTGAATGTAATTAGTTGTATTTATCTAATTTTTATATCTGATAATATATTTAAATATTTCATAAGTTTTAAAATATTACATATATTTTCTGGTGTTGGATGGGATATTGAAGAGATAGGTGTTGTGACGACGGTCACGATGTGGCCGCCGCCACGAAATGTAAATAATGTAAATACAACTAAATAATAAATATGTAAATAGTAGGCTAAGTTTTGGGTTAAGGTTAGGTTCATAGGAGCAATGTAAACATGAAGTGAACATGTAAAATACGTAGGCTAAGATCAGGGTTAGTAGGCGTTAGGGAATCACAGCGCCGGGCCCACACCTCGGCCACACCAAGCCTGACGTCACGGGCAACATAACCAGCACCGTTAGCAACATCCTCCAGGAACGGGAGGAAACAATGACGGAATGGCCGGGACACGAGATCCGCCAATCAGCGATCGGCAGAGAGCGCGACCTAGGCAGAGACCCGCGGCGCAGGCGCCGACAGAGCAGTGAATGCAAAAAACGGAATTTGCATGGGCCACCTGCCGCCCAGGAGAGAGAGCGAGACGGAAAGCTCGCCATGCAAAAGAATGCATGGAATGCGGAACGGCGCGTGCCATCGATCGTGGCAACGCAGCCGGGAGAGGAGCGGGCAGAATTAGGCCACGCGACGGCTGGGACGAGAAACAATAGACACTCGTAATTAGGCCAGCAGCGTAAAAAGTTCAAGTGCAAGAAACGATCAAGTGATGACCCCGTGATAAACCCACACATATATACATACCAGGACACACATCTAGGACCCCCCCCCCCCCCCACGACAAGGAACAACGAAGACACAGGACTTTCTTTGGAGAATTGAAAGATATATCGGGTGAGCCAACCGCGCCCGACGCATTTAATTATACCTTAAATACTGGGTTGGTGTAAACAATAGGAAACAGAAAACACAAGGAAAGGGGTAGCATGAAATAAAGAACAGCATGAACATACAACAAGTAATATTATTTTCTTCCTACTCCAATCGGACCCTCACACCACACTGTGCCCCCTCCTCCCCACCTCAGCTGCCGTTGGGTAATTCCAGGCGCGGATTTGGGCAGAACGGGGACAGGAGCGACACGTTGCTGGGTTAAAATCCGGACGTGAACGCGGGCGGCGGCTGTGGGACCGTTCCCAGCCGTCTTGCCTAGTCTCAGTATGCGCCGCAGGGATTAGCCCGGGCGCCGCCGCTGGCAAATTGCGAGTCAAGGGGGCATATTTAGGGGAGGGCGACGGCCCGCCGTTGGAATACCACGGCGGAACCGCCGGACCGCGGCAGCTCGGGCACGCCGGCGCCGTGGTCATAGGTCTGGGTTGCGGGCGCGGGAGCGGGCTGCTGGGTCACCCCGGGCCACGACTCCAGTCTCTAGAGGGGGAATCTGGCTGCTGGGAGACCCCGAGCCGGTAGTTTTCTGACCCGCCCAGCGTGGGCAACGTAATCTGGCAGGTGAGAGCCGAGAAAACCCACCCTAAAAACCCTCAAAATCTCGGCCCCTCCATTTCCTGGCGTTTCCAATTATAAATTTAACTGGAAGGGACTCTGGGCCGCAGAGTCATATGTCGGCCGTAGTGCATCCTTACAGTGTATTGTATTGAGTGAAGAAGGGAAATTTATTTTGGATTATGATAGGACATGATATAAGAAGGTGGGAGGGAGTGTATTATTGATATAAAAACATGTTCACAATACGTACATAGGAAGAATATTGGCCTTTAATTGATTTCGCAGGTATGGCCTAACCCAATACTTGGATCGCTTCTTATTAGGTTAAGAATCTTTCTTATCTATTACGACAATAATTACTGGCATGGCAATAGTAGTTTTTATTTTCTTGTTCATTTTTTATTGACATTTTTAAAATGTGGTAAACAAGCATGTATGCTCGCATCATTTGCCGGACAAAAATGCCAAACAGATAGTCAAATCAGCGGTCGCTCTTGAAAAGATAAAACATTTGTTCAGCTGCGAAACGTTTTACTGTCTGGATACTATGCTTAAGAAAGAAAAAGATCTTCAAAGCGACGTGTGTACTTGTTTTTTTTCAGTTTGACGCAAATCAATAGTTGGCGTTGCGTCTCTAATGACCACTTTGCGTCGCAAACCAAACCAAAATCTAAACTGCCAAACCATATCGAAATCAATTATGTCTCAGTGACACTGCGTAACTGTATAAGTTAATGCAGAAGTACCAAGACAAGACACAGAAAGGAGGGAAAGTCCTCTTAGATATGATGAATAGAAATTGCAAATTTCACGCCAACGTTCTTGTATCCCATCGAACGGAAACAAAGTCTCTACTTATTCTCAGAACTCTTTATTAGGATCCTATAGAGGTACCGGTGCAGGAATCTCTTAACTTAATGTTTCGAGTACTTAACACAAAACATGATGGTGAAAATGCTAATGGCTTAGATCCAAATTAAAAGTTTAAACAAATCTGTGCGGGTGCTGTTTTATTTGTTACGCTTTTGCTTGCCGTTCTCAGATTTGATTTCCAAACTGCCCGCCCTCCCCTATTTTTGTTAATTCAAAACATCCGCTAAAAATAATTATAATTGAAACGTTGTTTGGTTAACTGTTTTATTATTTTATTAAAAATCAATTATTTTGCAGTTTTCCGGGAGCTCGGGCAAAGCACGTCCCCTCAGTTCGGTAGATTGAAAAAACAACATCAGTGAACGAGTTAAGAAAGTGAGTATAGCATTCTACTCGTGCAGAAAGATGTTTGGAAAGAACTGGGGCATACACCCCAAGATCATAATATGGCTCTACACAGCGGTGTTGAGACCCATACTCACAAACGGATCACTAGTATGGTGGCCAGCACTAACTAAGGTGTACAACAGACAATAACTAACAAGGATTCAGAGGTCGGCATGCGCAGGTGCCACGGGAGCACTAAGATAATGTACCGCGGCGGCGGTGAACGCAGTTTTAAACCTGATCCCAATAGAACAGTTCATCAGGAATACAGCATTCCAAAGCGCGGTACGACTGAAGGCAAGCCATAGCTGGAAGAACTATCACACTGGGTACTGAACCATCTTGAATGAAATAGACTATACGGAAACAACAGGAACATTCTTAATTTTAATTTAATTTTATTAAGTTCTTATCCTAGCGCAACAAGTTTACACTTATAATTATAGCACTAGTCACATGAACTGAGAAACATACTTACTTACATAGACTTAGAAATACTACTTAATATTAAGAAATTTTCTTCTTTTTCATTATTTTAAATAGATCTTAATTTGAGATTTCAACTGAGTTGCGACCCTAATTGTCTTATATCTATACGGTAGATTGTTCCACAGACGGATAGCGTTAATAAAAAATTGCCTATTCGAGCACAATGCAGTATATTTTGGGCATATAAAATTATTAGTTCTCGTTGAATTGGCAGATACGAGTTTGTCAAACAAATATTCTGGTTCATGAGACATTACAATTTTGTGTAAATATACTAGAGTCCTATATTGAATCCACGAAGTCAAGTTTAGGTCCAGTATTTTATACGTCAAGTGCGATACACGGTCAAGACGATTTAAATTAAAAACATATCTAATTATAGAGTTTAAAGCTGCTACTAGCTTGAGCATATCCCGCGAATCACAGTGTCCAAAAACTTCTATCGCATAAAACATAGTCGGAATAAGAATGATCTTTGCTACCAGAAGTCGTATTTCAGTCGGAAAAAAAGTCTTTGAATACGGGAGCTGACGAAGCAACATATATGTTCGCTTTGGAGATATGTTTGCACCAACAACTAAGCGTATTACTGAAAGTAAAACCTAAATTAACTGCGTGCTCTTCAAATTGTATTGGTCTATCATTTATTAGTAAATTGGGTATATTACTTGTATCAACAGGTTTTTTGGCAATTACTATGCACTTGGATTTGTCGGGTTAATACTCAAACCATTACTTCTTGCCCAATTATCAATTACTCCAAGCATTCTATTACTAGCACTAACACAAACATTTAACTGTTTAATAGGACTACTAACGTAAATTTGCACATCGTCTGCATACAAATGAGCTTCACAATTAGACAAGAGACTAGGTAAATCATTTACATACATAGAGAACAACAAAGGGCCCAGGACTGATCCTTGCGGAACGCCACGAGTGAGCTCACCGTGGCTCGAAATTCGATCACCCGAAACCACTGCCTGAAGCCTATTACACAGATACGTTTCAATAAACCTAGTGGAAGTACTTAAAAAGTTGTTTACGGATATCTTCCACGATGTTAATTGCACTAACACAACTTCTCTTTTTCCTAAACCCCGACTGCTCCTGCGACAACAGGGAATTCCTTTCAAGAAATTTCTGAATTTGCAGCGACATTAAATTTTCAAGTACTTTAGCTAGAAAAGGTAGAATTGAAATAGGCCTGTATTCCTTATTAGGTTTCAACAGAGGGATTATTTTAGCTTTTTCCAAGCTGAAGGGAAAGATGATGTGGTAATTGCTGAATTATAAATATATGTAATGTGAGGAAGTAATAATGGTAACATAATTTTAATAAATTTAGGGTTAACATTGTCAAGGCCTTCAGCTTTTGACTTAATTTTAAGTATACATTCCAACACATCACATTGATCGACACACACAAAGTTAAAACTAGTATCAATGTTTATTGCATTATTCAGGTACTGATTAGATGTTGCATCAGGTACATCAAGCTGTGAGAACGATCGACACAGTTTTTCCACATCGACGTCGGGGTCTACTCTTGACCTACACTTCCCTATGCCTACGCTACCTAAATCCCTCCATGTTTGCTTTGACGTACATTGTTGTTAAATTTAGACTTTAAGTGCTCACACTTAGCCGCTTTGATCATTTTTATAACAATAGCTCTTGAAACCTTGAACTGCAAATAGAAGTGGTGAGTTTTGTATCGCTTCCACTTAAAATATGCTACATCCTTCAGCTTAATATACTTTTTTATCTCATTGTTAAACCAAGGATTTTGTCTCGGTTTAATTACTTAAGTCTTAATAGGAACGCATTTATTGAACAAATACACCAAATTAACGTTTAGGACACTCAGTTGGGACTCAACACTACAACATTGATAAATCGGACACCAATCACATGCATTATATTCACACTGAAGTTCTGTATAATTTATATTTTTGAAATCCCTAAAGCTAAAAGATTTTTCAGTATCGTCAATAAATATATCACAGATGAGAAATATAAGATCATGTCTGGAAAATACTGGTACGGAGACCTGGTCGTATAGTAAAATCTTTCTAGAGTCATTAATGAAAAAAAGGTCAAGTAGAGTATCACAGTAGTTACTAAAATGCGTGGGCGTAGTTGTATTAACAGCGTACAGACCCAAAGACTCGAATCCATCTAATAAAGTTTTTTCATTTAGTATATTGCTATTAAAGTCTCCTGCGAAGATGCTGTCTCTATATGTAGCTGATAACTCACTAATAATCTCAATTAGGGGCGCAAAGTTTGTATTTCGGTTCGGGCGATAAATGCAACCAATGAGCACTTTACTGCGAGAAAATTTGTTTGAGACTTCCAAAAATAGGTATTCAATTATGCTGTCTCTAGGCTGGTTACATTTAACACTAGAATTTAGCGAGCTTTTCACATATATAGCTACACCACCAGCATGACCAACACGATCAGAACGAAACAAAACATAGCCGTCACAATTAATTAACAAACTAGACAAATCAGACGTAAACCAAGCTTCAGAAACACAAAAAACATCAACATCAACTGAACAAATAGTGACCTGAACTCGTTGATCTTCTTGTATAGGCTCTGAGCAGTTATGTGAACTATTTAAGCCCTTTTTTTGTTTACATAAAACTCGAATAACGCTTCCAACTGTGGTGATTGCAACATTATCCGACATAGAAATAATAATGACATTTTAGCATCGCAAACTCAGAATTATACGGTACAATAAAAAACAGAAGATGTAAACATAACTTATATAAACACTTAACTAACACAAAAAATTTTAAAATGTTAATTACTAAAATATAAATGTTAATTACTAAAATATACATATATTTAAGAACGAAAGCTCTCCAAAGCAGCATTAGAAAGAGCGGGCGTAGAAGAGAGAGAGAGGGATCAGCTCGAGATTTACCGTCGTTATCAACTAATTTTTTTAGCACCTCCATATGTTCGATGCAATTTATGCTCTCACTCCCTTTGCATCGCACATGCACAAATCCACGACGGGTAAATACAGCAGTCAGGATTTTACTCTTCTTTAGACGCATCGACTCTTTAAAAATCAGATAGTGCTCTCTTTGCAGTTGCTCATTGATATAGATAGCTGCATCAGAGTCATAGACTACATGTTTTAAGCTCAGCGGAGTTTTAGTTCCTCGCCTATATGCAGCGATTACACGCAGCACCGCGGTCTTTTCTCTCACGTTGTCCATTCGAATAATAATGACCGGGTCAACATTACTCTGCTGCGACTTTCGGGCCCGAAAAATGTCCCGAACTCGAAGCGGCGGAGTCATGTGGAGTGAAAAACAAAGTTTATTGAAAAGTGACTGCAAGTTTTCGCCGTCTACATAGGGCACTCCATGCATTCGTAAATCGAACGCGTTGTTTACATTATTTTGGGCAGCTTGTTTGGCCTCTACAGTTCCCACCTTCTCTCTCATCGCCCTCATATCCGCGACCCCCTGGTGCAAGTGCTCTACTCGCTCGTTCAGTTGCTCCCGTTGAGAGCGAAGTACGGCCATCTCCCGCTCCAGTTTGAAAACCCGGTCACCCGTCTGCTTAACCTCACCCGCAATCACATCAAGTCGCTCCGATAGGCTACTGAGAATGCGTATTTCAGCTTCCATTACCAAGCTAGCAATTGCGTCGGTCTGCTCCTGGAAACGCATCTTCATCAGATCCAGCAGCTGTGGTGACGGAGCATCTGACAGGCGCTCAGCTGCGCCAGTATCTTTACGAAGGCGTTTGCTGGATATTGTCGACATATTTGGTTTCAGTGTAGCTTCTTCAGTGTATTGAAGCAGCTTCCTTATCAGTGTTAGTTTAAAGTGATGTGGGCAGTAAATCAACGAATAAGTTCGAAGCAAGTTTGAAGTTGGAGACTAGTGAACACACACAGGTATGGCGTTGTTTTGATTGCTAAAGTTAATTATGCCAATAAATTAAACAATTTTGATTTAAATTTCAATTGCAAATCGGATTTTTCTTCCGTAAAAGTTTAAGCTGCGATCAACGCTACAAGACTTTTTATTCATACAGTAATTTACTGATACAAATATAATAAATGCGGAGCAATGAAAAATATGACCGTTTTGTTTAGTTTTTGTTTAGTTTTTTGTTTAGTTTTTTTTTTAGTTTTTTCTTATATGGACGTTTATGCACTACTATCAGTACACTCAAGTGGCCCTAATGAAACCAGGCACGTTTCTGTTACGGTAAGGTATTAGTAGACGCAATTGAAAATATAGAAGAAAAGAATACGAGGAAATAAACTACCGGCGAGCTGCCTGAATGTTTGCACGCATGCGATCTAAGTTGGCAAGGATTAAAGTTTTTAGTTTAGGAACATTATCAGCATGTGAGATTACCGAATACAAATCATTATAACTTGCACACAGTACTCTAAAGGGATCATGCTGTTCATAGGAGGTTCAACAATGGCGCAAATCTAAGGGTATGTACGATCTAGTAGTTCTACTCGGAAAGTGGAAATTGATCTGGCCTAACAAGTCAGTACTTTCCACGTCGCCGTTAATAAGGTTATTAATGAAGGTAACGCCTAGCATAGTTCTAGGATACCACCCTAAGGGTGGTAAGTTAATTAGGAGAAGTCTACTGTAATAGGACGGTAATCTCTGTTCAGCACCCTAGTTTTAACCGCGTAGAGCGAAAAGCAAAAAGTTCTTTTGAACCGATTCAATGGGTTAACTATGGACTCCATACTGTGGGCTCCAAACGCAAGATCCATATTCTAACATAGGACGAACTTATGAAATATATAAAGTTTCAGTTACATAGGGGTCATCGAATTCTTTCGACCACCGTTTAATAAATCCCAGCATACCCCTGACTTTATTCACCATGCACGAAATATGATCGATAAAGTCAAGTTTGGGATCCAGGCGGACACCCAAGTCATCAACTGAGTTAATTCTTTCCAAAAAGCAGCAGTTAAGCGTGTATATTGCAAGCTTGGTAACGACACGAGAGAATGTCATTAGCTTACATTTAGAGCCATTTCAGTTTAGTAGGTTTATGCGGCACCAGGTTTGGAAGCTATCAAGATCTGATTGTAAATCAGACTGGTAAGCGACGTCCTTGTATTGCAAGCACAGCTTGACATCATTAGCCTACACGAGTACTCTAGAATTTGTCAAAACTTTGGGCAGATCATTAATAAATAATGTAAACAACAAGGGACCCAGGTGGCTCCCTTGCGGGACACCTGAGGTGATTCGGAGAACATTAGATCTCTTATTTAAAAAAAAACCTTTTGCGTCCTGCCAGTCAAATATCTAGAGATCCGCCTAAGAAGATCAATTGGAAAACCAATTAAGTCGAGTTTCCTGAGGAGAAGGGAATGATTAACAGAATTAAATGCTTAACTGAAGTCAGTATAAATTACATCCGTGTGAAGGTTATTCCGGAAGCCCCTTATAATGAGGAAAGTGAGCTCCAAAAGGTTTGTAGTTGTTGATCTTCGCTTTACAAATCCATGTTGACATGAAATTACTGATCTGCAAAGGTGCTGCAAATGTGGAGTGATTATGTTTTCGAAAAGTTTAGGGATGGCCGAAAGCTTAGAGATTCCTATATAGTTATTGGCCTCCGATTTGTTACCTTTTTTGTGGAGAGGAATAATGAATGACTCCTTCCAAGTAAGGGGAAAGTTCGAGGTTTCTAACGATAAGGTAAACAATTTCAGAAGGGGCGAGCACAAGGCATCAGAACAATACCTAAGCACACAGCCCGGTATTCCGTCGGGACCTGGCAGATAAACTGGCTTAACACGATGAAGATCCAAAAGGAGAGAGCTTTCGTCTATACGTGGACAGCATAATAGGTTCGATCAAGGCAGGTTATAAGAATATGTCTGATTTAGGTCAATGGAAGTGGAGTATGTTGTTTTAAAAAAATATGGGCAAACCGATCGACAATAGCCTGATCGCCCTTCACAGTTGCGTTTGCAAACTTAAGTGGTGAAGAATGAGTTACAGCTTAAGTTTTGTATTAACAAAAATTATAAAACTGTTTTGGATCCGCAGAAAATTGGACCGTGCAACGAGTCAAAGAGTTTTTGTAATACTGTGCATTCAGTACTGTGAAGGTTGAGCCGACATATAGTTAGAGAAGTCAGAACGAGAACCCGTTTTCCTTGACTTTACATTTTTCAAGCTACTCAGTTCTTAAGTAAACCAATGTGGTTTATTTGAAATTGAGGGATAGTATAACGGAACACATTCCGAAAAGAGTTTACGAAAGCAGTAAACTCTTTTGGAGGGTCTATCACATATTTTCTGTATATCAGCACGAATATGGAGTGTCACATTAAAAGTAGGATGATAGGGATCTTCAGGTTGCGTCAGAGGCGCAACCCTAGCTAAACTAACACTCACCGGATCAGAGACATAACTTGAGACAGCGAAATGTCAAACAAGCCAGCAATAAAGTCATGATGAGGATTGAAATGTGTTAGAGGCGCTATTTAGGGACCAAATAGCCCCAGGGATATTAAAATCACCCAAGACTACAAAATGATCTCTATCCGAAAGCATATTGGAAACCATCCGAATGGCGGAAATGTGGTTCCAGAAGATATACAGTTCCGACAGTGGAGGAATGTAGGAACATGTAATAAAAACAAAGCGATCATTAAATTATAGCTTCATACAAAGGAATTCAACTTCATTGTTTTCCTCGAAAGTTACTAATTCTGACGTGAGAGTGGAGTTGACCGCTATGATGGCCCCACCCCCGCGCCTGACAGGCCGATCTAGCCGATAAATCGTGAACGCAGCTGGGAAAACTTCGGAGCTAAGAGTCTCCGCTTTAACCAGGTTTCTGTGAACACAATAGCATGGGAGGCGAATGCGAAACTATCAGAATACAATGTAGGCAGCTTACTACGTAAGCCTCTCGCATTTTGATAGGAGATTAACAGAGAGGTATTTAGTTTTTTTGGACAGAGTTAGAGGCTATAGAGGGCACAGTGGTCGGATCGGACTAAGGAAGAGTTATCCCAACAGGCCGTTTCTTTATCTTTGCTTCATATTCTTTGACGACAACATACTTAGGCCAGAACTTGGTTGACCATATCGTTCCAAAAAATTCATGTGGAATATTTATTTTGAAGGACGAAATATCCCTAGCGTAAGAAAATTTAAATTTTTCCACCTTTAATTTTAAATTTTCAGCTCTAACTAACATCATCAGATGTTTGACCAGGGGAGAGCCGCGAAACAAATATCTGTTTCATAGATGGGATAGCGATGAGGGCTTTTGGTGAGACAGGCTGAGTGCCTAGAGTGCCCATATTGGCCGGTAGTTCCTGGGGGAACACATTTACGGGGCTATGAGGGGTCAAAATTTGTGCTCTCATAGGAGACGAAATAGAAATTTGCGGTGGAACGTTTAGTCCCACAGCACCTTCGGGTACCGACTCTTACCTAACGCTTGACCTCAGAATTCTGGGTGTAAATTCTGAGGTCGAGGGCTGTGTCAAAGGCGGCTGCTGTTGAGAGCCCGCCGCAGGTTGTTGGGATCCGTCGCAATGCTGCACTTCAGTTGCAGTTCTTTTTGAGCCTTGGTGACTCATTTAATATCAAGCGCTAAATAGATGTTATAAGTTTTGTTGAAACTCTTTAACAACTCTTTAAAACTGCCCTTGGTTTGCCGCATGAAAGATGACATTTCCCTTTCTGCGTCACTACAAGCATCGCAACAATAGCGCAAGCCGATATTTTTTCTCACATCATCAACTGCAAAATGTTGTCGCACAGCCAGCAGCCGATGGCAGGATCATTTGACAAAACAACCTTTTTATTGGTTTTTGAAAAGCAGACGATATCGGAAGACATTATTGAAGACTTACCGCTGTACTTGTAGCAATAGCAAATACAACCATATACCGCACAAGGGAACAGTGAAGACGAAGGAGTATATCCAAACAAGACGAAGTATCCCTCTACACCGACGGCTCGAAAATGAGCTGCAGGGTAGGGGGCAGAATCTTCGCCGACAGCTGGGGAGCAGAAGAGTCCTTCAACCTCCCATCGTCAGCGACAGTGTTCCAGGCAGAGGTATTCGCAATTCTAAAAGCTGTCGAACTCTCAGAACACCGAGACCTCAAGAATACGAAAGTTAGGATATACTCAGATAGCTCAACGTCCATCAATTCTCTCGCATCAGTAAGTACAACATCGACTCTAGTGGCCTTGTGCAAGGAGACGCTAAATAGACTCGCTGAAGACAACACGGTACAAAAAGTATGGGTACCGGGACACGACGATATTCCAGGAATCGAGAAATCTGACGAGCTGGCCAGGCAGGATCAGAGGAAAGCTCAAACACATAAGATATCCACAACTCCCTGAACTCAGTCTAGAGAGAAATTCTCGATTATTTCAAACTACTAGCCAGCAAATAATGGTCAACGATGACTGAAAACAGAAGATCAAGGCTATGGTGGCCAAAATGGACAGATGAACAGCAGATCTGATCTCCCAAAGCAAAAAAGATATTAGAAGAATAACATCTACCTTCACTGACCAATAGGCCAGTATGCCTGTAAGATGGGCCTACCCCACAACACATATTGCAGTATCTGCAAAGAATAAACCGAGAAGGAGACACCGGAGCATTTGTTGTGTCACTGCCCGGCATTCAACCATTTCAAAGCCCCACACTTTGGATCTCACCAGTTAACCATCCTAGCGTACCTAAACGACACTGACTGGTACTGAGGTGAAGGCGCCGGCTACGACCATCAAGGGTGTGGACCAAAATGGAGCTCGGCTCTAATGGAAGGCTGCTAGGGTAGCCTTACCACTTACACCTACCTACCTACTACCCAAGGAACCCGAAGCAACATATAATCGATGAGCAGATGGACGAGTTTTTATTGGTCAGGAAAAAGAACAACGAATGGCGAATGTGCATCGATTATCGGCTACTAAATGACAAATCCGAGAAAGATGCGCATCCGGTACCACGGATGAACTTTATTCTGGATCAGCTACGGGAGGCCAAGTATATCAGCACTATGGACCTTAAGTCAGGGTACTGGCAGCTCTCGATGGACGAAGAGAGCAAGCAATATACGGTATTCACGGTACCAAGCGCGGCTTACCAAGCTTCACGGAACAAGCGGGACCTTTACAGAAGCTGATCTAAAAGGGGCAAAAGTTCGAATGGGCGGAGAGACACCAACGCGCATTCGACAGAAACCCTAACGCCAATCCCTAGCACAAGCACCGGTTTTGGCTTGTCCGGACTTTACAAAGAGGTTTAAGTTGCAAACGGACGCAAGTGACTCCGGGATAGGAGCAGTGCTGAAACAGGAATCAGAAGATGGGGAACACGAGATCTCGTTTGCGAGCAGAAGATTGAACAAAACGGAACAGAGTTGTAGCGCGACGGAGAAGGAATGTCTAAGTGTACCTAAAAGGACATCCATTCACAGTAGTGACGGACCATATGGCGTTAAAGTGGCCAAACTCAATCTCCAGTCCAATACCGAAAAGGGAAACTCAATGGAGTGGCGGATGCCTTAATCAATACTTCCACAAATAGAAGTAAAGGGAGTAAAGTACCACGACGATTGGATAAGGCAGCGGTTGGAGAATTTACGAAAGTAACCACGAAACGAGGAGTACCAAATGTCGGGCAGGTTGTATTAACGGGTCGGAAAGAAAAATGACCAACAGCAATGAAAACTATGTGTCACAGCGAACGAAATCCCACAGATTATGATGGAGACCCACAGCATAGCGGAAGCAGGACATGGGGGATATTCAAAATGATAATGAATAAAAGACCCGGAAAACAAAGAAGGCGATGGATAAATGGGGCGTAAAACAGCAATTTACGGCTACCTACACACCACAGGAGAACCCAACGGAACGGACCAATAGAATAGTAAAAACAATGATTGCGCAAAAAAAGGGCGATGACCAAAAAAAATGGCATAAATGTCTGCCAGAACGAAATATATCATTGTGCAGCTAGTATTGGGTGGAGAAATGCGGGTTCCAGGTGTTCGATAGCGCCCCGAAAGGGTGCAGGATGAAAAAATCGAGGAACGATGGAAACGGATGGAGGAAGAGAGGAAAAACGCAATCGAGAACATGATCGGCACGGCGGAACAACAAAGGAGACACTATGACTTAAGGAAAAGAGAATAGAAGGCACAAGTTGGAGATTGGCTACTATACAAGATACATCATCTGTCAAACGCCGTGCACAAATTCAACGCCAAATTAGCGCCACATTATGACGGCCTATGGCGGATAGTTGATTTCACGTCCCCAGTAGTCGAGCTCACATTAGTGACACGATACCGTGATACGGATCGCACGCAAAGATATAATAAATAAAACAAGTAAGAAAGCTACAGTCGAGTGAGCTCGACTGTGAGATACGCGCTACCCATAGTAAATAGTTGATACATTTTTGAACATAACGGACGAATCCAAATGCAGGTGTTATGTAATCACACACATACAAAAACACATACACATGTACCTATGTGTGTAAAAATGCGTTATTACCGAAATTCGCGACTCTAGCTTTAAAATTACGCTTTTTGATGATTTGCGGTAGGGGAAGTGGGCGTGGTAAAAATTTTAAACAAACTTGATCTGCGTGCAAGCATAACAGTAACTGTCAAAAAAATTAAAGAAATAATTAGAGCTCTATCGCTTATAGTATCTGAGATCCAGTGTTTCATACGGACAGATACACAGACACACAGACAGACAGATGGACATGGCTAGAAAGTCTCGGCTGTTGACGCTGATCATGAATTTATATACTCTATAGGGTCGCAGATGCCTCCTTCTAACTGTCACATACATTTTCTATCGGCACATAGTTATAATACCCTTCTACCCTAGGCTAGCGGGTATAATAAAAATATATTACGTATAGAAGATACAGAAAAATAAATGAAGAAAATATATTATGTTACTGACGACATTATACCTACTGTATAAACAGAAAACAATGAAGAAAATAAGAGAAGCAGAACAAAATATCAAACGACAAATTAGAATTCAAACATGCGCGGGCGCCAAGAAAGGGCCGCACTTACGGCTAGGGGCACATTATGTGAAAAGGAAGAGGAAGGAGACGATCGCAGCGGTCACACTAGGCCACGCCAGGTCTCTAGTAGCACACTTCCAGTGGTTAGCAGCCAAAGTGACTTTTTGGGTAAACTGAATTTTAGGATTAGGTTTGTAATATATAGTCCGACAGACTTTCGAGTCGCGGCAATAATTCCGGCCGCCGACTTCTCTCTCTGAAGACTTTCGAGTCCAGGGCGAGCCGCTACCGCCGAACAAGGACTACCTAGACGCGAGAGACCCAGACGACCGGCGGCAGACCGTCACAATGGACATAGTATATAATATATATACTAATGATATTAAAATTGTCTTTCTCTCTTCCAAAAGCGGTAGTGTGTTTTTCCTGCGGTCTCGTTTTTGTAAAAATCTTTACATTAACACAGCCGGGGTTTGCTTAAAACTTCTGCTTTGTGTTCTGTATAGTTCCCGTTCACTTCGCGTGTGCATTCAGCTTTATTAATTAATCTTAATCGTTTTATTTTCAATATTTAATTGTGCTGCACCTCTCCCGTTCAGTCGTTCTTGCTCTGTCGCGAAAGCTAAAGTCTAAGCTCGCTTACTCTCACACTCCCCTTCTCTCTAGTGCTTCAACTCTCTCAGTGCAGCTGCACTTTTCCTCCTCTGTCGCCCCCTTATCCTATTGCTACAAGTACAGCGGTAAGTCTTTAATAATGTCTTGTAATGTAATGTTTTGTCAAATGATCCTACCATCGGCTTCTGGCTGTGCGACAACATTTTGCACGCTAAGTGCATTGGTGTTGCCGGCCGGACAGTTGATGATGTGAGAAAAAACATCGGCTTGCGCTATTGTTGCGATGCCTGTAGTGACGCTGAAAGGGAAATGTCATCTTTCATGCGGCAAACCAAGGGCAGTTTTAAAGAGTTGTTAAAGAGTTTCAACAAAACTTATAACATCTATTTAGCGCTTGATATTAAATGAGTCACCAAGGCTCAAAAAGAACTGCATCTGAAGTGCAGCATTGCGACGGATCCCAACAACCTGCGGCGGGCTCTCAACAGCAGCCGCCTTTGACACAGCCCTCGACCTCAGAATTTACACCCAGAATTCTGAGGTCAAGCGTTAGGCAAGAGTCGGTACCCGAAGGTGCTGTGGGACTAAACGTTCCACCGCAAATTTCTATTTCGTCTCCTACAAATTTTGACCCCTCATAGCCCCGTAAATGTATTCCCCCAGGAACTACCGGCCAATATGGGCACTCTAGGCACTCAGCCTGTCTCACCAAAAGCCCTCATCGCTATCCCATCTATGAAACAGATATTTGTTTCGCGGCTCTCCCCTGGTCAAACATCTGATGATGTTAGTTAGAGCTGAAAATTTAAAATTAAAGGTGGAAAAATTTAAATTTTCTTTCGCTAGGGATATTTCGTCCTTCAAAATAAATATTCCACATGAATTTTTTGGAACTATATGGTCAACCAAATTCTGGCCTGAGTATGTTGTCGTCAAAGAATATAAAGCAAAGATAAAGAAACGGCCTGTTGGGATAACTCTTCCTTAGTCCGATCCGACCACTGTGCCCTCTACAGCCTCTAACTCTGTCTAAAAAAACTAAATACCTCTCTGTTAATCTCCTATCAAAATGCGAGAGGCTTACGTAGTAAGCTGCCTAAATTGTATTCTGATAGTTTCGCATTCGCCTCCCATGCTATTGTGTTCACAGAAACCTGGTTAAAGCGGAGACTCTTAGCTCCGAAGTTTTCCCAGCTGCGTTCACGATTTATCGGCTAGATCGGCCTGTCAGGCGCGGGGGTGGGGCCATCATAGCGGTCAACTCCACTCTCACGTCAGAATTAGTAACTTTCGAGGAAAACAATGAAGTTGAATTCCTTTGTATGAAGCTATAATTTAATGATCGCTTTGTTTTTATTACATGTTCCTACATTCCTCCACTGTCGGAACTGTATATCTTCTGGAACCACATTTCCGCCATTCGGATGGTTTCCAATATGCTTTTGGATAAAGATCATTTAGTACTCTTGGGTGATTTTATTAAAAATCCCTATCATCCTACTTTCGATGTGACACTCGATCTTGGTGCTGATATACAAGAAATATTTGATAGATCAGCCAAAAGAATTTACTGCTTTCGTAGGTCTGACTTCGACGGGCTGAATAAACTTATTTCTGACTATAATTGGCCTGATTTATAGATGTGCACTGACATGGTTGATGATGTATACATTTTTTATATGCCATGAATTCATTTTTCTCCGAATGTTTTTCTTTATACTATCCCTCATTTTCAAATAAACCACTTTAGTTTACTAAAGAATTGAGTCGCTTGAAAATCAAGGTTGTACCCGAAATTTTGAAAAGCCGATGCTAGTTCTGACCTCTCTAACTATATATCGTCTCGGTCAAACTGAATGCACAGTATTACAAAAACTATTTGACTCGTTGCAGGGCCCAATTCTCTCAGGATCCTAAAGAGTTTTATAATTTTGTTAATACTAAACGTAAGACGGTAACTCATCCTTCCTCACTCTCGTTTGGAAATACAACTGTGAAGGGCGATCAGGCTATTGCCGATCTTTTTGCCCAATTTTTTCAAACAGCATACTCCACTTTCATCGACTTTCATCGGATTAAACTGGGATGCTGACCAGAGATCATCCTCCTATCATAGTAGACTTCTCTTAATTAACTTACCCTCTTTAGCGAATCGTAGAACTATGCTAGGCATAACCTTCATATATAACCTTATTAACGGTGACGTAGAAAATACTGTCTTGCTAGGCCAGATCAATTTCCACGTCCCGAGTAGAAATACTAGATCGTACATACCCTAAGTTTTGCGCCTTTGTAGGAAATCCTTTGAACTGCATGATCCCTTTAGAGTACTGTGTGCAAGCTATAATTATTTGTATTCGGTGATCTCACATGCTGACAGTCTTCCTAAACTAAAAACTTTAATCATTACCCACTTTGATCGCATACATGCAAACATTCAGGTAGCTCGCCGGTAGTTTATTTCCTCGTATTCTTTTCTATATTTCAAACGCGTCCACTAATACCTAACCCTAACAGGCACGTGCCTAGTTTCATAAGGGCCACTTGAGTGTACTGACCGTAGTGCATCAACGTCCATATATGTATACTTCATTTGTACAGATAAATATATAAATTATAAATAAATCTATGTTAAAAAATTGCGTCTTTTTAGTTTGTCTCTGTTTTTCGTTACAATGTTTATGTAAAGTACTAAGTACTTCCCCCCGGTCGCCCAAATGAAATGTATGTGTCGTTATATACTAATATTTAAGGACTTTCGAGTCCGCCGCCCCTCTTTCGAGTTCACCAACCTATCTCTTTGAAGATTTTCGAGTCCACCAAAACTTTCCTCTCTGAAGGCTTTTGAGTCCTCTAACCTCTCCCTGAAGACCCTCGAGCCCGTCCAAACTTCTTTCTCTGAAGACTTTCGAGTCCGCCAAACTTCTCTGACCGAAGACTTTCGAGTCCGTCCCACTGCTCTCTTTGAAGACTTTCGAGTCTGCCCAGAGCTCTCGCGGAAGACTCACAGGTTCGGGCCAGGACGCCTATTTCAACTGGCAAGATTATGCTTCAAAATGTCAACACCTGACTCTCGCCTATTCCTGTCAAGCACTTCTAATTTCCAGTAAAAAGCTTGCTGACCAGTTTTAGAAGCATATTTATACGCATCAAGCATAGATCTGCACCTGTGTCTACAAGAACTGCGAAATGTTTTACATTTTTGAGTTTTAGGTTTCGCTCTTGAAGTTAACCGTATTAGCGTTACACTCCTGTTTTTCCTCGACCTTGTACAGTGCAGCACGATGACCTGGCTTTCCGCAACGATAACAATTGCAATTGACTTTTGTCTTGCAATCCTTTTTCAAGTGGGGATCCACGCACTAAGAACATTAACGCACAAGCTCCGCCTTCAGATTCAAACTTTTTTATTCTGCTTTTCCTTGTAGTGCTCTATGTTCATTTTTGTGTGCCACAAACTTTCTTGTTTCCGTTCCTTTACATCCTTAATCGTTTTGGTTGGTACAACATTATCTTATTCGCCTTTGCATACGGCCTTCCCTTCACGAATTATTCTATTAAGCTGTCGTCATCTAGATTGACTGGTTTTGCAATTTCCATCAACGCATACAAATATTCATAGTTTCTCTTTTCTTTGGCACCCGTTGACCTAGCCTGCGATGCACCGCAGCACACGATATTTTAACAGCAAATTCCCTGCGCAATGCTGCCTTAAGAAAGACCCAATTACGAACGTTAACCTGACTACGAATGAACGACTTTGAAGCTCCACTGATTAATTGTTTTGAATATATTGTAACGACGGCCGCTGCTCGGCCGCCGTCACTATGTAAATATTATAAATATTAGCTATAAATGTATATATTAGATTAAGATTAGGGAATTAGGAAATAGGTTTAAGGATAGGCTAAGACTAGAGTAGGCGTTAGGGTAAGAATAGGGATAAGAAAAGATGTAAATATGAAGTCTATAGGGTAAGCTTAGGAGTAGGCGTTAGGGAATCACACCCTGGCCACACCAAGTTTGACGTCACAGGCAACATTGCCTGACGTCACAGGCAACATTGCCTGACGTCACAGGCAACATTGCCTGACGTCACGGGCAACATTGTTCGCTCGCAACACCTGACAGGAACGAGACGGGATCTGCCGGCCCGGAGGATGAAACACGGAGTCCGCCAATCAGCGATCGGCTGAGGGGCGCAGAGACAGCGATCGAGGCAGAGGCCTACGACGCC
>VNJN01001401.1:0-17367 GCA_008042485.1 Drosophila mayri
TTATACCCTTGCAGGGTATTATAATTTCAGTCTGAAGTTTGCAACGCAGTGAAGGAGACATCTCCGACCCCATAAAGTATATATATGTATTCTTGATCAGGATCAACAGCCGAGTCGATCCAGCCATGTCCGTCTGTCAGTCTGTCCGTCCGTCTGTCAGATTACACGCGATCAAGTCCCTCAGTTTTGAAGATATCTGAATGAAATTTTGCAGTTAGTCTTCTATAAACTCTTACTCCTATATGTCGGGACGGGCCGGATCGGACGACTATATCATATAGCTACCATAGGAACGATTGGAAGATTTTACGAAAAAAAATTATAACTATGTCAGTTTTCAAGATATCTTATATTATTTCAGAATTTTGGTTTTAATTTCAAGAAAATCGGTCGACTATATCCTGTAGCTGCCATAGGAACATTCAGAAAAATAAAAAAAAACAGAACTTAGCCGTGTTTCTAACCATTTTCATCAAATTTAAGATTTGCCAACAAATTATTATTCCAGAATTTCGGTTTAAATTTTTTGTTAAAATTCTGCAAGGGTATATAAACTTCGGTGAGCCGAAGTTAGCTTCCTTTCTTGTCTTTGCTTAAAACATGTAATCTTTTTAGATCTCACTCAAAGTATACTCGATGTCCTCTTCAAAGAAAGCGTCACGGGGCTGAAATCATTATTTTAACTTAATTACACTTGGCCCTCGCTTAACACGAACTCTTTTAGCACTAACTCTGTCTTACACGGTTGCAAATTTGCACCCATTCCCCCTTTAACACGCTAAAAACCTCGTTCTTACACGATTGCAAAATATCGATATGTATTTTTTTTACTGCGTTTATCGCGTTAGTGCCTTTGTGCCTGTGTCATACGCATGGGTTACTTGTCGAAAAAGGGAAATCCCACATATAATCTGTCAGATGTACGCGTGTTGTAGTAGGTGCAAAAATCTTGAGCTTTGCAGACGCGTAAATAAAAAGTCAAAGATTTTGTGGTAAGTACAGCTTGATTAAATCAAAGAGTGAATACACAATGAAAATAAATTAGTTTCAGCTTTTACAATGGCAGAAAAAAGGAACAGGGCTCCTTTAAAACGAAAAGTCATTTCTATAGAAACAAAAATACAAATTCTAAACCATTTAGACAATGGGCAAACTGCCACGGATATTGCGAGAAGCCTTGATTTAAATGAGGCAACAGTTCGCACTATCAAAAGGAATGAAACTGAAATACGACGTGCAGGGAGCCTTGGGTTATCTATCTCTACAAAATTTACCAGTAGAACACGTGCACCAATTTTAGAGAAAATGGAAAGAGCACTTAGCATTTGGATTGACGATTTTGTAAAATAAAACTTTAATAAAAACCGACCAAATTTGAACAATCAAAAATTTTAATTGCTGCCAGTTCTGAATTTTGAGAACGTAACCCCTTATTTTGTACTGAATCCATGTTTCGCTTAACACGATTTCGCTTAACACGACATTTTCTAGGAACGTAACCCCCGTGTTAAGCGAGGGCCAAGTGTACATCAAATCACAAAATTTTCCCTTTGCCTATTCATTATCACTTTCGCACAGCGGAACGGGATGGAATACACTCATGGACATAATAATAGGTGTGTTTTATTTTTCGTTTTTAAGTTCTTATATCTAAGCCATCTTTTCTCCAATCTCAAAAAACGAGAACGTATATTAATTGCCTTTAAACCAAAGGCAAAAAATATTTCGAAAAATCCTTAATTTTTAAGTAAATTAAATAAACCCTTAATTTTTAATATATATAAAAATTTCAAGTTTTTTTAAAAGAGTATTCTTATGTCGCTGCCACAAAACAGATTTTTGCCACCGTTTTCTTCGCGATCACCATCTCTATCTCTCTCTCTAATGCATGGGATTTGTTTTTATTTTTTTTACATCCACGGCCCGAAGGGAGTTCGGGTTCAAGTGGCAGTCGGCAGAACGTCCCAGTCGGACTTCGCTTCATGATGTGAGCTGCTCATAATGAAAAGCTGCCAGCAGCGGGTATGGGATTTTATTTTTATTTCCCGAAAGAGAAATCCCCCTTTCCCTTTCGGGATATTTTTTTAACAAGCAGTAACTAAGCAGTTTATAAGCAGCGCGCTGATGACATAGCAATATGCATCTATCTGCATATCGGCGTTGTAGTTGTTATAGTTATAGTTATAGTTATCAGAGTTTCATGAAATTTAAATCGAAATTTAGGAAAAATAAAGAGTCCAAATATAAAATTTAATGAAAATATGTGGTGGATTTAATTTTTTATATATTATTTTCCAGAACGTTCCTATCGGAGCTATAGGATATATTCGTCCGATTTTCATGAAATTAAAACCGAAATTCTGAAATAATATTTATCTGCCAAATATTAAAATAAAATATGTTGGAAACTGACATAGTTATAATTTTTTTTCGAACATTTTTCCGATTGATCCTATGGCAGCTATATGATATAGTCGTCCGATCCGGCCCGTTCCGACATATGTAGGAGTGAGAGTACATAGAAGACTAACTACAAAGTTTCATTTAGATAGCTTTAAAACTGAGGGACTAGTTCGCGTATAATCGAACAGACGGACAGACGGACGGACAGACGGACATGGCTATATCGACTCCTTTAGTGGTCTTGATCAATATCAATAGGTAACTTTTAAACTGGAATCTATTCCTTCAGGAAAAAAAAACCAACCAATAAATGTTTGAAATTGAAAGCTAGTTCTTTTAAATTGTGGTAATGTTTTTATTGTTTATTTTTATTTTTAATGTATCTTTATTATTTTGTTCTAGAATTTTTCTTGGTTTTCAGCCATTTCTTTGTCGTTTCTCAGCTTAGCGCGTTTTGTAAGCGGCAGATCGGAGGCCTGAGTTCCGTTTGAGGAGGGAGAATTTTTTGGCTCCAGTTTAATACCTTGATTTGGAGCCTCCATTTTTTAAATGCTCAAATTCCATTGTTCCAACTGTCAATTTTCAACATTATAAGAATAAATCTAATTGGCTTTGGAGAACTATCGCGTTACTATCGCCAAAACAAGTACATCAAATTTTTATGTACACCAGATGTACACCGGATGTGGAACGAAATGAAACGATTTGAAACGAGAAATTCGAACATCCGTTCAACTGCACATACATTTACGTTAGCAATTGACCTGCGTTCGATTCCGCCGCCAGGCATAAGGAAATTGTTTTAATTAAAACAAGTAAGAAAGCTACAGTCGAGGGAGCTCGACTGTGAGATACCCGCTACCCATAGTAAATAGTTAATATATTTTTGAACATAACGGACAAATGCAAATGCAAGTGTAATATAATCACATGCATACAAAAATACACACACGTGTATCTATGTGTCTAAAAACGCGTTATTATTGCATTAAAGCGGCTAATAATTATTACCATTTATTAAAATTGCTTCTCAAATATCTTATAAGATTCTTATCCGATCACTATCAGGAACTAATAAGAAGCTTTAGTTAGTCTAATTGGTCAGCCAAATGAAGCATGCTGCAGCAGCCGTTTGTGGCCTTACAAAATTATTTCTTTAATAACTTCGATAATTTATCTGATCACAACTAAATTTTCAGGAATCACACAAACTATAGTTCTTAATGTACATACCAAAATTCGCGACTCTAGCTTCAAAATTAGATTTGATTTGATTTCGTTTTTGATGATTTGCGGGGGCGGAAGTGGGCGTGGTAAAAATTTGAAACAAACTTGATCTGCGTGCAAGTATAACAAATACTGTCGAAAAAAAATTAGAGCTTTATCTCTTATAGTCTCTGAGATCCAGTGTTTCATACAGACAGACGGACAGACACACAGACGGACATGGCTAGATCGTCTCGGCTGTTGATGCTGATCCAGAATATAATACGCTTCTACCCTATGGGTAGCGGGTATAATGATAGAGCGAAAAATCCGAGAGCTCTGGGGCCTGTCGCTAAGAAATTTTTGTGTCCATTTTCTTTGTATGAAATGAGTAGTCTATATGTTGTATGGTTAGTGATAATATAAAATAACCTGTTTTGTATTCCGTACCCTTGTATGTTAAAACATTTGTGAAGTTATAATTTATAGTTTTTTAAATAGTTATGTAAGTTTTAGCTACGATGAAATAAAGAATGATGAACTCATTCATTAAATGTATTTTCACAAATTATTTAAAACTAAATAATTTGTGAAAATACATTTTTAGAATGAATTTGCAGAATTTGAACGAAAAATATAAACAGAAATTCTGGAATAACAATTAGTTTCCAAATCTCAAATTTGATGAAAATGATTTGAAACACGGCTAAGTTATGAATTTTTTGAATTTGAATTGACCTAATTCCTGATTGTTCCTATGGAAGCTATAGGATATATTCAGGATTAATTAAAAACGGGTAAATCTCAACTTTCATGAAAATATGTTGAAAACAGACAAAGTTAAAATTTTTGTCATAAAATTTTCAGATTTTTCCTATGGCAGCTATATATAGTCATCCGATCCGGCCCGTTCCGACATATGTACGAGTGAGAGTATATAGAAGACTAACTGCAAAGTTTAATTCAGATAGCTTTAAAACTGAGGGACTAGTTTCCGTAGAAACGGACAGACGGACTAGGCTAGATCGTCTCGGCTGTTGATCCTGATCAAGAATATATATACTTTATAGGGTCGGAGATGTCTCCTTCACTGCGTTGCACACTTTTGACAAAAATTATAATACCCTGCAAGGGTATAAAAACGGATGTCACCGTGTTTGGAGAAAAAGAAGACGACACAAACAAATTCAATTTTATGCCTCTGAAAATGATTGAAGTGAAAGTGAAAGGGGAAGTGGAAGTGAAGATGAAGAAGTTAAGGAGCCAAGCGCCGTGAAGTGTTTTGTAATAACAATTATTAAATGTAAGTAATTATTATATTAATTCGAAATCTTAATATATTTTTAATATAACATATATTTTTATCTTCTACGTTACGAATGACAGGGATATTAAGTCCGTACTACAACAATTTTTTGTTCACGCTAAGGATCGCGTATAAAAGCGAAAATGAATAATGAATAATGTAATTAAAATAAACAAGAACATGAAATCTTCATATTTATTTTACTTAAATTAAGATAATTTACTTGTCTTCTTTCTTGTATTATTTAAAAAAATTTAATTTCAGTTTAAATCAGTGGTCGGCACTATCGCAATCGCAATCCAAAATTGCATATGTGTGAGTTAGTAAACGACTTCTACATGTCCAGATATGATAATATAACTATTTAATAATATAGCTGCCTATCGGTTTTCTATGCAAGATCAATAGCTATTACTATAAAAATAGATATTTTCCGCTAAAAGTGGCTAGATTTAGCCAGAGCAATAGCACTGATGCTGAGCCGAATGCATTTACCGAGGCCACACGAAGTCTTCATACTGTCTGTGTGCTGGCAGCGCTGCCGGCAGACACTTTTCCTATGCACAATATATAGGTCCGTGCCGACCACTGGTTTAAATATACTGTTAAATAAAATAATCATATTAATTAAATACTGCAATACAATTTGAATATTTATTTTGTTTTCGGTAACAAAAAAGCAAAATTAGATTAAAATACGTTTCGAAAATGAGTCGCATATGGGCTTAAATATGATTTAAGAATTATTTAAATTCAATTAAGATACGACTCGAAAATGAGTCGCATATAGGTTTAAAGAGGATTAAAAAAGGATACAAATTTGATAAAAATTCGGCTCCAAAAGGAATCTGTTACTACTGGAATTTCTAGTCGAAGAAAAGCGAAATTCGATTAAAATATGTCTCCAAAACGACTGTCTTCTTCTTAGGACAATTTGACATTAAAGACTCTTTTTCAACTGTCGCTGCCAGCATACCAATTTCTCCCGAGCGAATAGAGGTGGAGAAACATCGATGTTTGCAGACATCAATGTTTTTCACCAAAAAATAAAATAAATAAATAAAAAAAATTTTTTCCAAATCACAGATAAATTTTATTTAAATGATGGTTTTTGTTTAAGAATAACAGTTTGTCGACGACGGAAGATGACAGTCTAGTGCGACGGTCGGATATCATTTGACCTGCTTCGCTGAATACGCGTTCAGACGTGCATGATAAAGCGGGAACACAAAAAACTATCTTAATACCTTTTTGAAAGCTTCTTCTCTAGACATCTGAAATAGGATAAATGATTGTTACACTTAAAGAAGATACATATGTCTTAGTTTATACATTATTACCTCCCAATACGCAAGTGGCTCGCACTTTTCGGGCTGGTTCTCTTTTTCGACATGTTGTCGCAAAAGGACAATTTTATATGCCCGGAGTGATTGTACTTTGGCAGCTAGTTTTAATTTCATAAAAGAAAACCGGGTAGGTTCTTCGGTTGGTGGTGCTAGTTGCTGTCGAGCTGTATGGTTGAACGTCTCTACAGCTATCATGTTCATCACCATTTCGTCAAGTTTCCGTTTCCTGGCAGAATCGTTATAGAATCGTTATGTATTCTCATTTTGGCCTTTTCCAACATTAAGGCGTTCTGGGTGCGTGTGCCTTATAGGGTTTTCCCACACACTGCATCCGTTTGAAACAGTTGGGATTTTCAACAGATGTGAAACTCGTATTCCCACAGAGCTACCTCTCCATCCCCCATCCCATTTTATATATCAAGCTATAGCTTTTCAAAAGCTGTCACCCATAAAAAAAGTAAAAAAGGTCTTTAAATATTGAAGATTTGGCTAATTTGGCTGTTGTACAGCAGCAAACACTAAACTTGGCCAACGCTCTAATATCAGTTAGCTCCAAAGAAGACGACGATTTCGAGGCTATTGAAAATATGTCCTCTACAAAGGAGCAAAAGCCAAGAAGCGTGTGGATGTAGAAGCGGACGTTTTCATTTTGGTGGATAGGTTAGGAATTCTCAAAAAAAAAGACCCCAACTGGCGGAAAGCCAGTTGAAGCCAATTGAAAAAAGTAGTGCTACAGCATTATACATGTTGGGTTCATCTGCGAAAGCCTATTTACAGTATCTCGAAATTCTAGCCTGGCAAGGAAATTAAACTGGAATCCATTCCTTCAGGAAAAAACCCAATCAATAAATGTTTGAAATTGAAAGCTAGTTCTTTTAAATTGTGGTAATGTTTTTATTTTTTTTTTTTTTTTAGTTGTTTTAGGATGTTTATTATTTCGTTCTGGAATTTTTCTTGGTTTTCAGCCATTTTTGCTTGTATTTGTCTCTGCCACTTCTGTCCTCCCAGGCGCTCGCGAGCCAAATACAAGATCTTTGTTGTTTCTCAGCTTAGCGCGCTTTGGAAGCGGCAGATCGGAGGTCTGAGTTCCGCTTAAGGAGGGAGAATTTTCTAGCTCCAGTTTTATATCTTGATTTGGAGCCTTCATTTTTTAAATGCTCAAATTCCATTGTTCCAACTGTCAATTTTGAACATTATAAGAATAAATCTAATTGGCTTTGGAGAACTATCGCGTTACTATCGCCAAAACAAGTACATCAAATTTTTATGTACACCAGATGTACACCGGATGTGGAACGAAATGAAACGATTTGAAACGAGAAATTCGAACATCCGTTCAACTGCACATACATTTACGTTAGCAATTGACCTGCGTTCGATTCCGCCGCCAGGCATAAGGAAATTGTTTTAATTAAAACAAGTAAGAAAGCTACAGTCGAGGGAGCTCGACTGTGAGATACCCGCTACCCATAGTAAATAGTTAATATATTTTTGAACATAACGGACAAATGCAAATGCAAGTGTAATATAATCACATGCATACAAAAATACACACACGTGTATCTATGTGTGTAAAAACGCGTTATTATTGCATTAAAGCGGCTAATAATTATTACCATTTATTAAAATTGCTTCTCGAATATCTTATAAGATTCTTAAAAGTTTCAAAAAGCCAAGTACTTAGGGGTGATACTGGACACGAGATTATCATGGAAAAACAACATCAATGAACGAGTCAAGAAAGCGAGTATACCATTCTACTCGTGCAGAAAGATGTTTGGAAAGAACTGGGGCATACACCCCAAGATCATAATATGGCTCTACACAGCGGTGGTGAGACCCATACTGACATACGGAGCACTAGTATGGTGGCCGGCACTAACTAGGGCATACAACAGACAAAAACTTACAAAGATTCAAAGATCGGCATGCGCAGGTGCCACGGGAGCACTAAGATCATGCCCCGCGGCGACGTTGAACGCAATGCTAAGCATGATCCCAATAGAACACTTTATCAGGAATGTAGCAGCCCAAAGCGCGGTACGACTGAAGGAAAGCCAAAGCTGGAACAACTATCACACTGGGCACTGTACGATCCTGAATGAAATAGACGACATGGGAACAACAGGAACAGACTACATGACAACCGAACTACGATTCGGCCACGCATATACAACCAGATACCCCACAAGGGAAGAATGGAGACGATGGAGTGTATCCGAACGAGTCGAAGTATCCCTCTACACCGACGGCTCGAAAATGAGATGCGGTGTAGGGGCCGGAATCTGCGCCCACAGCTGGGGAGAAGAAGAGTCCTTTAACCTCCCAGCGTCAGCGACAGTGTTCCAGGCAGTGGTATTCGCAATTCTAAAAGCTGTCGAACTCTCAGAAAACCGAGACCTCAAGAATACCAAAGTTAGGATATACTCGGATAGCCAAGCGGCTATCAAATCTCTAGCATCAGCAAGAACAACATCGACTCTAGTAGCCCAATGTAAGGAGTCGCTAAATAGACTCGCGGAGGATAACACGGTACAATTAGTATGGATACCGGGACACAACGACATTCCAGGAAACGAGAAAGCTGACGAGCTGGCCAGGCAAGGCTCAGAAAGGAGCTCAGACACCGCAAACATACAAATCTCCCTGAACTCAGTCCAGAAGGAAATCCTAGACCATTTCAAACGACCAGCCAGCAAAGAATGGTCAACGATGACTGAGGATAGAAGATCTAGGCTATGCTGGCCAGAATACAATAGGAGAAGGACAGCAGACCTGATCTCCAAAAGCAAAAAGGACATCAGAAGAATAACGTCAACCCTCAGTGGCATTGGCCAATAGGCACTCATGCCTGTAAAATGGGCCTTCCCCATAACACATATTGCAGAAGCTGCAAAGAAGAAACCAAGATGGAGACACCGGAGCACCTGTTGTGTCACTGCCCGGCATTCAACCATCTTAGAGCCCGACACTTCGGAGCACACCAGCTAGGGTCGCTAAGGGAGGTAGGGTGGCAATCAGTGAATGCCATCCTAGCGTACCTGAACGACACTGGCTGGTACTGAAGTGAAGGAGCCGGCTACGACAGTCGAGGGAGTGGACCAAAACGGAGCTCAGCTCTAATTGGAGGCTACCAGGGTAGCCTCACCACTTTTACCTACCTACCCTACCTATTAAAGAAATAATTTTGCATGGCCAAAAACGGTTGCTGTAGCATGCCCATTTGGTTGACCAACTAAATATTCTTACTAGATTTTGATTGTGATCGGAAAATAATCTTAGAAGATATTCGAGAAGCAACTTTAATAAATGATAATAATTATTAGCCGCTTTAATGCAATAATAAAGCGTTTTTACACACATAGATACACGTGTGTGTATTTTTGCATGCATGTTACACTTGCATTTGAAATTGTCCGTTATGTTAAAAAATATATTAACTACTTACTATGGGTAGCGGGTATTTCACAGTCGAGCTCTCTCGACTGTAGCTTTCTTACTTGTTTACATTAAATTTCATATTTTTATTAATGTAAAATTAAAATTAATTTAAAGTGCGTGTTTCGGGCTTCCTCCGCCGATTGAAGGTCCTTTCTGGAAATTATGTAATCTGTAATTTTAATTTTAGAATCAAACTATTCCAGTTTTATGCATATAAATTTGTACAAAGATACATACCAGTTTAAAACTAGACAGGAAGCTAACTTCGGCTCACCGAAGTTTATATACCCTTGCAGAATTTTAACATCAAATTGACACCGTATTTCTGTAATAATAATTAGTTGCAAAATCTCAAACTTAATAATACAAATGGTTTGAAAATCGGCTAAGTTATGTTTTTTTTTTATTTTCCTGATTTTTCCTATGGCAGCTTAAGATGTTGTTGGGCAATTTTCATGAAATTAATATTGAGATTCTGAAATAATATAAGATGGCCATATTTCAAGTTTGTTGAAAATATCTTGAAAACTGACAAAGTTATGGATTTTTCTTTTATTTTCCTGATTGTTCCTATGGAAGCTATAGGATATAGTTAGCCAATTTTCATGCAAATAAAACTGAAATACAGAAATAATATAAAACAGATAAATCTCACTTTCATGAAAATTTGTTGAAAACTGACAAAGTTAAAATTTTTTTCTAAAAATTTTCCGATTGTTCCTATGGCAACTATATGATATAGTAGTAGTATAGAGTATAGAAGTCTAACTGCGAAGTTTCCTTCAGATATGTAGCTATAGAACTGAGGGACTTGTTTGCGTAGAAACGGACAGACGGACATAGCTACATATGTAAATTGTCTCGGATTTTGATCCTGATCAAGAATATATACTTTATAGAGTTGGAGATGTCTCCTTCACTGCGTTGTTAACTTCTGACTGAAATTAGAATACCCTGTATGTATTTTCTCAAAATACTTAGATTGCCTAAATTTCTTTGCGATCGTGCCATAAATAGCGGAGATATAGACTTTTTACTTATACACATAACGTGTACATGAGGCAGCCCAGGCAGAGGGCTCCAAATAAATCAAAACGTTCATTCTACATTTTAGTTATGTTTACAGTTTTATAAAATTACTAATTTCGAATTGGTTCGTGGTGCAGTTGTCTAAGCTGCAGTCAACCCGAAATGCTTTTATGTCAAATAAAATAAATTGTAATTATTTATTTTTTTGGTTTTTTAATTTTTTCCTGTAAATCAAAATAATTATAGTATTTAAAAACATAATTTTTTAAAACTAAACTAAAATTGTTTACCCGAATCGAACTAGGACCATTGCTTACCATTAGCTCTTAAAGTGTAAGACATTTGGTACAGGGTATTCTACTGTCGGGACACCCGTCTGTATGTCCATCTCGTTGTATAATAGGATAAGCGGACGGACTGACAGATGGACATGGCTAGATCGACCTGACTGTTTGTGCTGATTAAAAAAAATGAACATAACAAATGTATACATATGTACATATGTATATACTTTATAGGGTCATAAATGTTTAGCGGTTGTAGCGGAACTATGTACATATGGTACATACATATATTTAGTTTTCTCAGCAACTTTTAATAGTAGTATATAGAAAAAAATGGCGCTGTTGACTGGTGTTACAACATATTTTTTTGTTTGCCCTCTTAATTGCACAACAATTTATTAAATTAACTTTTCTTGTCATGTTAAGCATATATTAAGCATACTATAGCGACGATCACAAAAATAAGCTTTTCATATTTGGCGAGCTTTTCAAATCGATGTATTAGCTTCTAGCACGACCTCAGTCTAAGCTAGTTTTAGTTGACGCGTATTAGGGACAAACAACAAAGCACATCGGCGCTAGCCGGTTTGGAAATAAATAATGTAGAAAAATATTACGTAATATAATGTCAAATATTGCATATATATTCGCAGTTGGCAGTGGTATTCGCAGACGCACTTAAATCTTAATATTACTATGAAAAAAATTGCTTAAACGGCTTTCACCACCTCATCAGACACGATTTAAAACAAATAATAAAATTATATTATGGAATCCAACGCCAAATAAATTTAAAAAACCTATAACATACTTTGGATACCTTGGTCAACTTCACTTTCACGCCCATATATTCATATATGTATGTATGTATGTATGTATGTATGTATATGTACATCTACATATACACACCTACATATTGTGATCGTTTGACTCTTTCAAGCTATTGATCTTCAGATCAGATTGACTAGAGGCAAGGCCTACTTACTAAAACGCATAATTAATTATAAATAACAATTGCTAGCTTTTATTATATATACATACATATAATCCAATCTCGTGCTGATTATGTATCAGTTTACTTGCATCCCACCGATAGCGCGGAGTCCAACTTATCAGCGGGAAAGTACGATTCAGAAAAAATAAGCAAATAATTTGTAAGTGAAATAAGCAGTGTACAATTACATAAGGGCTGAAATAAATCATAAAAAACAATAACTAAGATATTGAAAATAAAATCAATCGAAAAAAGGCAAAGAATGTTTAGTCTCAAATCGAAAGGCTAACGAAGCAGGCAAGAGCGGCGGCTTAGGTAACTGTGCCATTCGATAAAGTAACGCAACGGATTATTAGTGTATTAGTGTTTTTAAAATTAATTTTAAAAATTAATTAATTTTAATTAATTTTAATTTTTAATTTTAATTGTCATAACCTATGTTCCACTGTCAGTCGAATTAATACTAGTAATTAGATTGCCGACAAAATGTTTGCCAGCACGCACATCTGCTACTTAAATATGTCCAAGTTACTGCCATTATTTTTAATACTATTGCTGCTTGGAGGATTTACGAAATTGGTAGCTGGCTATAAGCTTACGGTAAGTGAATTTGTAATATACATATGTATGTATGTATGTATGTAAGTACACCTTTTTGCCAAGAAATCTGGTCCTTTTTATACCCTTTCAGGGTATTATAATTTCAGTCAGAAGTTTGCAACGCTGTGAAGGAGACATCTCCGACCCTATAAAGTATATATATTCTTGATCAGGATCAACAGCCGAGTCGATCTAGCCATGTCCGTCTGTCCGTTTCTACGCAAACTAGTTCCTCAGTTTTAAATCTGAATGAAACTTTGCAGTTAGACTTCTATATACTCTCACTCCTACATATGTCGGAACAGGCCGGATCGGACGACTATATCATATAGCTGCCATAGTAACGATCTGAAAATTTTTTTGAAAAAATTATAACTGTCAGTTTTCAAGATATTTTAACCAAGTTTGATATTTGGCAATCTTATATTATTTCAGAATTTCGGTTTTAGTTTCATAAAAATCGATAGACTATATCCTATAGCTTCCATAGAAACAATCAAGAAAATAAAAATCCATAACTTAGCCGTGTTTCAAACCATTTTCATCGAAATTGAGATTTGGCAACTATTTAATTATTATTCCCGATTTTCGGGTTTAATTTTCTGACTTAATTCTGTAAGGGTATAAACTTTGGTGGGCCGAAGCTACCTTCCTTTCTTGTTTTGATTGCAATATACATACATATGTATTACCATATGTATAAATTTCCCAAAGAAAATGTTGAAAATAGTTGGTAAATATTACCAATAATATACGATAATACATGTATGTATGTATAATAGAAAGATAATAACATTTTCAAAATCGACTATTAGAAAAGAAAAATATTTGAAAAATATCTAATAATAACAAGTAATCAGTGTCTTTTCAGGATATTGGTTCAAAGCGGTTTTTTTTGAGTTAGTCAGTTAATCAGCAGTGTACTTTTGCCTATACTCCTCAGACCACTCCAACCAATCTTCAAATATAAAAACAAAAACGTACAAATCCAGAAATCAACATTTCAACTGCCATTTATTCTAAAACGCAATTCTGCGCTTATATGTATGTGTGTATGTACATATGTATGTATATTGTATTGGTTGTACAGTACTTGCCCCTTAGTCTCGTCGTCACTACGTACGTGAGCGGTCGTTTTCAGTAATGAATTGAAAACCATCACCCTAACCATTAGCAACAATCAGCTGCTATGATAAGATGTGATGGTATCGGCCTAGTAGCCAAGGAAAGAAAGCTTGGTAAGTCGTAATGTCATCGGCATAGGCTACTTCCACGACTTTTTCATTATTTCGTTAATAATTGCCTTTGCTTTGTGACGCATCGTGTGTTGGACTTTGGCTAGTGACAATATGTATAATGTATAAACATACATACATACATACATATGTACGTGCGCTACAGTGGATGGGTACTCCTAGTTTGTCGATTTCATTGGCAAGAAAGCGTAGGGTAAATATAATCTTTGACCACTTACACTCAATCGAACAAATCTGCGTAAACTCCAACAAATTAAAAAAAAAATAATTTTCAATAGAAATTGTTAGGCAATTGAAATGAAGAACATTAGACTTCTGCTTGAATGTACCCAAAACGGCAAATAAATCACTCATTCTAGAAGTGGGTTCACTTTTTTACCTGTACAGTATTAACGAGTGTAAGTAAGTAGGCTAAAATTGACTGTATTGTACAGCTTTTAATGAGTATATTAAAATGGATATGACGTCTAGGCACTGTACAGTGTTTTGGTGTACAGTAGTACAAGATACACTTCATGACCAATAAGTCAAATATGCCAAATTATGTAACAACATAAGAATGGAAGCTAACTTAGGCTCACCGAAGTTTGTACACAGAAAAAATTTCGTTCAGTCAATTCTGCCAAAATGGTGTGTTGAAAGTCTCCAACCAGACAGTATGGTTTAAAAATATTGTACGGCTGCCGTAAGACGACGTAAGGTTTTATGTCATATGACTACTGAACAGTCAATTTAACCACGATTTCACATCAAAAAAGACCCAACCAACGAAAATAGTAAAATACAGCATTAGACAGTTTTGCTGTAGCAACTGCAGATAATCGCCCCGGCTACAGTGAATTATAAAGTTTTTGACCACTTTATGTGGCATTAAGTCGTTTTTTGTTAATTAAAAAAAAAAGTGGGAATGTACATATTAACAGAACAAACTGTTAACTATTTAAAATGATAATACTTAATAGCATATGTTAGCATAACAGCTGTAAAGTGAGCTGTTGCATTCCAGCGCACGAGCGCTAATTTTGCAATTTTTACTACGTGATCTGGGAAATTCAACCATTCGTGTAAAATACCATTTTCTAACAAAAAACGAATGGATACTGATATCTTAGGTTTGTACTACATGTTAATTGTTCAAATTGTGCGTGTCAATACTAACATTTTGTCATTTTAAAAATGCACCTTAAGCTGATTTTTAAGATACAAATTTCAACTTTAGGTAGAGTTTGGAAATAGAGGTATTGCTTAGTTTTCAATGAGTCAAGTTGTATTTTGTACCGTTGTCAATTCTGAGTAAAAGGCTGTTTGTCTTATTGTGAACTTTTCCGCACTTTTGGTGCAACTCGATTTTTTCTTAGATAACCTCACTGTCTCCAACGCCGATTTGGTTGCTGTTTGGAGAAGCAAAAAGGGCCGGCTAGAGCAAGAAAAGGCTGTAAAATATTTTTTTTTCAAATAGGAAACAAAATAAATTAATAATTAAAACAATATTTTAAATAAAATAGTAGTTTAACCTGATGGGTATGATGGCATTTTTTCTTTTTCGATTTAACTACACTTATGAAAAAACGTATGCGATTTATTTATTTATTAAATTTCAAAATTGCTGAATCGTATTAAAATAACAAATTTCAACTGCTAAACTTTCATTAATTTGTTTTTAGTTTTACGCGATCGTTCCTATGGGAGCTATAGGATATATTTTCTTGATCCGAACGATTTTTATACCATATGTGCCTACAGACAAGTAACAACGATTGGTAAAGTAAAAATATCTGCAAAACTGTTTACAGTACATGTACATATACCGTTAAATACTGTAATAACCCTTTAGTACAGTTCATGATTCTTGTAGGAATTATGTGGGACTAGAACTTCCTCCTCCTTGAATAATAAATGAATTTCCGTGAATTTTCATATACAAAATTTTAAAATCGGGCTGCTTCGAGGAATTCGGACTACCCGAGGAACCATTTATTAATCCTGCCTTAATCATGTCGTGAATTTCGAAGTAAATTCACGCAGGAATCAAAGGGGAAATTATAAGCGAGTATATGTATATCGATTTAGTTATGTCCGTATGTCCGTTTCTACGCAAACTAGCCCTGAGTTTTCAAGCTGAATGAAACTGCAGTTAGTCTTCTATATACTCTTCAGTACCAAAATTCCCTTCACGGCCTTTTCCTGGATGCATGTCCCGAAAACAAAAACAAATTGTATGGGCTTCGTGGACAGAAGTCCGAAACGAAGTAGGCAACCAAAATTCGAACTGCATTTTTTGTTGTTTTCGAAGTCATTCGGTTTTGTCTCGTTTCTCCAAATTCTCTTGTTATACCCTTGCAGGGTATTATAATTTCAGTCTGAAGTTTGCAACGCAGTGAAGGAGACATCTCCGACCCCATAAAGTATATATATGTATTCTTGATCAGGATCAACAGCCGAGTCGATCCAGCCATGTCCGTCTGTCCGTCTGTCCGTCCGTCTGTCAGATTACACGCGATCAAGTCCCTTAGTTTTGAAGATATCTGAATGAAATTTTGCAGTTAGTCTTCTATAAACTCTTACTCCTATATGTCGGGACGGGCCGGATCGGACGACTATATCATATAGCTGCCATAGGAACGATTGGAAGATTTTACGAAAAAAAATTATAACTATGTCAGCTTTCCTCGATCTGTACGTCAACCAGTTCGGTCGTCTCGATTCACTCAGCTCAAAAAAAAAAAACGGAAACTAAATTTTTCGAAGAATTTCTCCTAAAAAATTTTAAGAAAAATAAAAAAAAACAGAACTTAGCCGTGTTTCTAACCATTTTCATCAAATTTAAGATTTGCCAACAAATTATTATTCCAGAATTTCGGTTTAAATTTTTTGTTAAAATTCTGCAAGGGTATATAAACTTCGGTGAGCCGAAGTTAGCTTCCTTTCTTGTCTTTGCTTAAAACATGTAATCTTTTTAGATCTCACTCAAAGTATACTCGATGTCCTCTTCAAAGAAAGCGTCACGGGGCTGAAATCATTATTTTATCTTACTTACACTTGGCCCTCGCTTAACACGAACTCTTTTAGCACTAACTCTGTCTTACACGGTTGCAAATTTGCACCCATTCCCCCTTTAACACGCTAAAAACCTCGTTCTTACACGATTGCAAAATATCGATATGTATTTTTTTTACTGCGTTTATCGCGTTAGTGCCTTTGTGCCTGTGTCATACGCATGGGTTACTTGTCGAAAAAGGGAAATCCCACATATAATCTGTCAGATGTACGCGTGTTGTAGTAGGTGCAAAAATCTTGAGCTTTGCAGACGCGTAAATAAAAAGTCAAAGATTTTGTGGTAAGTACAGCTTGATTAAATCAAAGAGTGAATACACAATGAAAATAAATTAGTTTCAGCTTTTACAATGGCAGAAAAAAGGAACAGGGCTCCTTTAAAACGAAAAGTCATTTCTATAGAAACAAAAATACAAATTCTAAACCATTTAGACAATGGGCAAACTGC
>VNJN01001405.1:0-15504 GCA_008042485.1 Drosophila mayri
GAGCTGTTCCATCGCCCATCGACCATTTCCCTCGCGTTGGGGTCAGACGTGTTCCCAAAGCTGATCCAACCGGGGTTCCTGAAGCTGGAAGATGGGCTGCCCGTCGCTCAGAGCACCGTTTTCGGATGGACCGTTTCCGGAGTCTGCAAGGAGGAGTAGACCTGCTTTGCTGCCGCAAGGGGGGGAGAATGTTCGCGCCACAAGGGCGCTTAGTTCTGGGCGGCAGTGTGAGAGCGAGCGCTGCACTGGCGCTTGCACTCTCGCTTGCACTCCCGCTCTCCGTTGGCTCTCCCTCTCCGACGAAACCCACCACTCCGCGGTCCCAGGCTTTTCTTTTGTAGGCTTAAGTTTAGTTATAATCCAGACCTAAAACCTGAATAAATAATCATTGTGAAGCCGATATCGACGCCCTTCGTTTTTATTTGCGACTTGGATTGCCTTTGGGAAGTTTTCGACCAGCAGCAACCAGCAACCAACCCGACAGTCGGCCTTATTTGGAATCTCCTCCGCCCCCTCCTGCACAAATTATAAACAAATACCTACGCCACATGTTAATGACATAGAATTAAAAGAAAGAAATTCGAATATGGCAATTATTGAAACAAAGTCAGTGGACTCCACTGCAAATGTATTTAACAAAATTGAATCGAGCACTGTTGACTCGAACTTAACAATTATTTTATTGTCAATTATTGTTGCCATAATGTGCGCTTATATTTTGTATAAAGCCTAAAAATTTAATAATAAATGTCCTAAATGACTAACGACCTGAACAAAATATAAAGAGGCACGGGCAGTAATTGATAATAAAGTGTTTCGAAATATATTACACCCATTCAATATTGTACACATATCTATGTGAAATATATTAAGAACTAATAAAAAGAAAACCAATTGATTTTTTCTTACATGACCATAATTATCCTTGAATAAAATCAGGTATATCTTACAATCAGAAAAATGTCTTATAACTGGCCGATACTTGGCATACTGACATGAGTCAGGAAATGCAGGAGAGCGCCATTAAATGCGCAACACAGGCTATCGAAAAGTACGATATGGTTTTAGATATAGCAAAGGATATCAAAACTGAGTTCGATTCGAAATTCAAAGGCAAATGGCATTGCATTGTAGGTACAGATTTCGGGTCGTTTGTGTCCCACCAGCCTGACCATTTTATATATTTCTATGCAGGAGAGTTAGCTATTCTGTTATTCAAAAGCGGTTAATAAAAAGAGCCATTCCACTTGCTTAATTCTGGGACTACATGCAATTAATGTTCCAAACGCAATTCCATTAAATAATGGAATGGGATGAGCTTTACAAAGAACTAAATAACCTTAAGCTTGATTTTGACAAATCCTATAAGTCCTTATCAAGGACTCGGTTATCCCAGCAAAATACTGTGAATAAGCATGCCGAAATATTAGTAGACCGCTTCAACACAGCGCGTATACTAATACATGAGCAGAGAGACCGGCTAAATAAGGCCAATTGGTCTATAGTATCTAAATTCTTGCTAAAATTAAGAGAGAACTATGTAAAGAGCAATGTAAATACCTAATAAAAGTGCAAACACAGTAGCTAAAGCTATTTTTGAAAATTTCATTCTGAAGTACGGTCCAGTGAAGACGTTCATTACGGACATGGGAACAGAATACAAAAATTCAATCATTGAAGATCTATGTAAATATTTAAATATTAGCAAGATGGACATACAGTCGGGCGTCCCGACAGTAGAATACCCTGTACCATTACAACGCGCGTGCCAAAATTATATGATAAGACAAAAAAACGGAAAGAAAGAGCAAGGTCGATAGCTGGGGTAAAAAGGCATATATATGTTTTGTGTGTAAGCCAATGGTCCGAGTTCGATTCCTGCCGCAAGGGGTAAACATTTTTGTTATTAGTTTTAAAAAATTAGAAGGTTTTTAAATACTATAAGTATTTTAATTTACCGGAAAAAATAAAAAAAAATATTGTTAAAATTATAAAAAAAAGAAAAAAAATACTCGTCGCAGACGGGACTTGAACCCGTGACAATTTATTTTATTTGACATAAAAACATATCGGCTTGCCTGCAGCCTAGACAACAGCACCACGAACCAATTCGAAATAAGCAATCTTAATTTCATAAAAGTGTGAACATAACTAAAATGTATAATAAACGTTTTGATTTATTTTTAGCCCTCTGCCTGGGCTGCTCTTGTGTATAAAGTAAAAAGCCTATATCTCCGCTACTTATGGCACGGTCGCAATGTAATTTGGGCAATATGTGTATTTTGGTAAAATACATACAGGTTTTAAATATGGTTCACACAACTTTATAAATTTGGGAGTTATATGGTTTTTTTCAAATAGCTCCACCAAAAAGGGGAGTATCAAAAATTGAAAATAAACTTAATCTGCGTGCAGATATAAGAAGTCTAAATCCCAAGTTTTGTGTCTCTAGCTCTTATAGTCTCTGAGATCTAGGCGTTCATACAGACAGACAGACGAACGGACGGACGGACAGACGGACATGGCTATATCGACTCCTTTAGTGGTCCTGACCAATATTTAGGTAACTATTGGGGGTCTGACACGCCTGCTTCTTCCTGTTACAGAAAATTGCACTCGCACAAAACTATAATAACTTTGTACCTTTGGTACAGGGTATAAAAACATAACTTCAACTGCACACCACCACCAGACTGTAGGTACCGTGGAGCGAAGCCACAGAACATTTAATGAGTTCATCCGTTCCTACATCTCAATAGAAAAAATTGATTGGGATACATGGTTACAATATTTCGTATATTGCTTTAACACAACCCCCTCGATGGCACACAATTACTGTCCATACGAGCTAGTTTTTGGTAAAACTTCAAATCTGCCAAAATATTTCAATAGCATAGATAGAATAGAACCACTATATAATATAGAAGACTATACTAAGGAATCTAAATTTAGATTAGAACAAGCATTTAAGCGAGCTAGAATAATGCTAGATGATAATAAACAAAAACAAAAATATAGGTACGACAAAACTAGTTTAGATTTTGAATTAAAAATAGGAGACCAGGTTTTATTAAAAAATGAAACAGGGCATAAGCTAGATTTTCAATATAAAGGTCCTTATAAGGTAGAACCTCCGCGCTTAGCTTAAGCGAGCATAGCTATGTATTTAAGAATATTATATATAATCGTCTCTCCGCTGCCGCTGTTTGCAGCGCAGCTTTAAGAATTTGACTTCCTGAGTCTTAAGCATGTATCGATAAGAAGAGAATAAAATGTGACTTGGAAGCGACAACAATGGTTGCTCCAAAAATCTTATGAATTGGAAGAAAATAAAATTAATAAATAACTACCCAAAAACTCAAATAATCTCAAATAATAATAATGAAACGGGACCAGAGCTGGAGGAAAGACTTTGCATTGCTCTTTACAGGATGCTGGGCTGGTCTGCCGAAACATCTTTTTGTCAGTTTTTAATGTTGCAGACGACTTTCTGGGAAATATTCACAACCTTAGAACCGCTGAACACACTATACGTAAAAAAAAAAACTCAAGAGGGGGAAAGAAACCAGAAGAGCGCAAGAGTTAGAAATTTAAGCAGCAGAAGTCACAAGAGCGCTGAAAGCTATGGACCGCTTAGAAGCAGCAAACAGCGAACAACTTACGAGCGGTGGAGTGAAAAATAAAAACAGGAATAAGAACAAAGAGGAAAAGTGAGATAAGATAAGATAACCGTCTTAGCACAAACTAAAAGGTGATTTATAATGCAAATTAATAACACAGAAAAGTGCATGCACGCGCGGTATCAAACGGTATTTGATTGTAGATATTTATATAATAAATTAGTAGGAACCCCGGTGGTTTTAAATCGAAAGTAAACACAAAAGTCGGAGCGCAAAACAAAAACACGACCGTTCGCTACGAAGAGAAAGGTCGAATTGAATTGAATGTTGGTATCATTGACCATGCATTTGAATAAATCGAAGAATTGTGTCTATTTGAGTAGATCCCCATCGAACTATGGGATACTGACTCTGAGCAAATGCACATCTTCATTGTTTGACGCATATGTTTGTTGGCTCCATGACACGAATAGGTTATATTATGTATAGCGTTTATTCGGAGCGGCAGACGGACAGTGTCAAAGCTCGGCTCCCATATCTTCATAAAAACATATGCAGGCTCAATGTAGTTCCTGAATAGATAAGCGACAGCTTTAGTGGTAAAAGAAAGAGCACTGCAGGTGCCTTCGCACACCTATGCGCGCATGACTAGGCGCTGACGATCTGCTCCGAACATACTCCCCCCATTGGAAGGGGTAAGGTTCCAACTATATCGAAATCGATGGGCAGAACGGTTAATTTGGTGACGGATCTCTTCATCAGACACGTAGCTTTATAGACCATGGCTACTCTGATGACTCCGTCCCCGCCGGGTATGACTTCCTGGATGCACCCAAGCTGCCATCTCAAGGGTGGAACGTTGTCTTTCTTTAGCAAAACTATGCTTCCAACCTTGATGTTAGATGCCTCCAAAATAAGAAGACTTTCATTCGTTGAGTTTTTGTAAGAAACTGAATTTTATTTGAAGCAGCCTTGGTTTATTTAGGCTAAAAATTCTAGATAAATGACCTACACAGAGGCCCAAATAAATAGTCCCCGCCTAAGCGAGGTCCCACGCATTGTCAATCTAGCACATCACCACGGGAGTCTTTTCTAGGAAGCGGGGTAACAATCTTTAGAGATAAGTGGTGTGCCTGTCCTTTTCCCTGGCAATACTAAATTCTCCGACAATAAGTCGTTTATTCTGGAAATCTCTCTTTTAACATGTTAGTATTAAGTCGTCCATGATTGATGTCAATTAAAAGGCTTGTGATCCCGGACTGAATCGTTTGTAATCATGAAGAAATTGATTGATTCTTTATACACATAATACGACTGTTTTAGCGCAGCAGTCATATTGTCAATTCTTTTATTCATGCCTCTAAAGTTAGCATTTATATCATATGTCGTGCTTTTTAATATATTAGAGAATCTTTCCCAAGGTGTTCAACTTTATTATTCTTTATTTATTTAAAATTGTTTATATTTATATTTATTTTAATTTATTCTTGTTTTTATTTATTACTATTTTATTTTTGTTTTTATTTATTTTATTTATTACTATTTATTTTTATTTATTCTGTCCTTATTTTTTTTCTTCGCCCGTTGGTTCTCCATTCTTTACTTCCTACTGTTGCTTTCGCTGCTTTATTTCCTTGAGTTTTTCTCTCTCTTATTTATTTTTCCTCAGTGTGTTCGATTTTTTTCCTTTTCTTCGATATTTCCTTGCCTTCCGCTGTATTCATTTTTTTCTTTTCCGCTTGTCTTAATTCAATTTCCTTTCTTAATTTAATTTTTTTTATTCCATTTCAATTAATCCGTTCGTATGTTTTCCATTCCTTTGCCTGCTTATCTTATTTCTCCGTCTACCATATTTATTCTTATTTATTTATATTTATTTTACGTAATATTTATTGTATTATATTTTATATATAGTTATCTTTATTATCTATTTATTTGATTTTTTTTTGTATTTATTTATTTTATCATTTACTGTTATTATTCTTTCCTGTAAATACTTTTCCCTTCAACCTTGCTGCTTTTCTTCGTTTGTCTTATTTTATTTTTATTTCTATTATTTGTTCCTCCTTCCTTTTTTTCCTGTATAGCCGTTGATTTTCTATATGATTTGATTTGGAGGTTGATTTATTTGTTCAATTTATTTCATTATTTAATTTATTTCAGGGTGTATCCAGCGTTTGTGTATTTTATTTTCTCTCAGTGTATCCTGAGTTTATTTTATTAATTTATTTCCTTTATTTTGGTTTATTTTATTATTTTATTTAGTTTATTTAATTGATTTTATTTACTTGTATTTTATTTATTCTGTTTAGTTTATTATTATTCTTTTCTCTTCTATTATTTTATTAGTTTATTTTCTGTGTTTCCTAGTTTTATTTAATTCTCTCAGTGTATCCTTTTACTTCCTTTTGATTTACTCAATTTATTTCGATTTATTTTATTTAGCGGGTTATTTTATTTAATTTATTTTTTGATTTTATTTAATTTATTTGTTTTATTTTGATTTTATTTAATTTGTTTATTTTATTTAATTTATATTATTTATTTATTTTGTTTCATTTTATTTAATTTTTTTAATCACTGGGCACAGGATCTGTATTGTCCTTGGGGCCGAAGGACTATTATTATTCTCTGTTTTTATTTTTCGCAGGATCTCTTTGTTAGTTTTTCAGGATTCGGTGAATTCGCGGCGATTTGATTTTCCTTGAGTTCTTGTTCGATGTGTGTTCGACGAAGGGTGAGTGTCATACTTTAATAGAAAGGGCCAAGAGCGAAAATCATTAGTATTCATGTGTGTATATATATGTATGTATGTATAACAGCAACTCGTGATCTGCACGTGCAGCGGCGGTTTTTTTGCGCTGTCGACGTCGACGTCGGCAGTGACTTCGTGACTTTACTTATTAGCAACGATGCCCAATTTGCGACCCGTTTTTGGCGAGACTGTATTTCTTTCTTGAATGGAATTTTTTTATCGCTGTCTCCTCTTCCCCCTTCCTTTCTTTAGGGCCCGGGAGTTTCCCAGCGGCCGAACCCTCCACTAGAGACTGGAGCAGTGGCCCGGGGTGAACGCAGCAGCCCGCTCCCGCGCCCGCAAGCCGAACCTAAAACCGCGGTGATAAGATTGGCCAATAGGGATAGGAAAATAATAGAATCGGTACTAAATGTGTTCATTCTGCCTTTTATTTCAGGTTAATGACGTCTAGCTTGCCCCTACTGTATTCTTAAATGTACGTATTTGTGTTTATTCCTATCCCTCTTTCTCTCTGCTTAGCTAGTGTTCACACTCAATAAGTAAACTCTTAAATTTAATTCATGGCGGGCTCGCCTCGCTCACTAAAAATAAGTGTTTCCGAAGGTTAAATCGTTTCCGTAGCATCTCGTCCTTAAGATTCTGGGTCCTCTTTGTCCTGGGTCGGGTGTCCTGGTTTTCGAATTCGTGGGTCGTCAATCAATCAATTTCGCACTGGCTTTAACTTTTACTATCGCTGGTCTAATTACGAGTAATTACGTTTTCCAATCGTCTCGTGACCCAATTCTGCCAACTCTTTTGCGGCTGCGCTGCCGCGATCCATGGCATTTGCATTCCGAGCTTTCCTTCTCGCTCCCTTTTGGTCGGCAGGTGGCCGATGCAAATTCTATTCCGAATTCCGATGCTCTGCCGGCGCCTGCGCCGTGGGCCTCTGCCCTGATCGCGCTCTCCGGCTCCTTCTGCCGGTCGCTGATTGGCGAATCTCGTGTTCCGATCCTCCAGTTGCTTCGTCCCGTTCCCCTGAAGATGTTGCGGGCGATGTTGCGAATAATGTTGCCAATGACGTCAGGCCCGGTGAGGCCGCGGTGTGGGCCCGGCAATATGATCCCCTAACGCCTATGTCCCTAACTAGTATTTACATCCTAACAACTAACCTAATCTTATCCCTATCGTAACCTAATATTTACTTATTATTTACAAAGTATTTACAGGTGTCGGCGGCCATTCCGTGACCGTCGTCACACAATCTTCAAAGGATAAGTTCATTCAAATATTCGAATTTGTTGGAAGTAGACGTTCACGGAGCTAATAAAAATGCTGGCAATCGGAAACAAAATCAATAGCACAACCTCCAGCTCAATCCATCAACTTGTTATAAAGATAAATAATTTCATAAAAATGTTTAAGGATCAAATTTTCCCTGAACATGTTCAATAACTGGGGGAATCTTTGGAATATTTTCAGAAAAGGATGCCTGATACGCCATTGGTTACAAATATACATGGCCAACATATTTCAACTAGTTGTTGGGCAAATGAATATATCGACAATGGAGTTGATACGTGGTTATGTCATTTCTTCACTGTACGTTCCCAAAAATCATTAAAAATTATGAAAATGTATGTTAATTTAGAAAGTCGCTTCTGATGATTGAAAAAATAAAATAAATATTTGAAATAAAATTTAAATATTTTTTATTTGGGAAAGCGACATTGGAAATTTCTTTTTAAGCCTTTTTACATTTCAGACTTTTCTTTATTTGTTTTGAATTTATGACTTTTGAGTGGATGGGGTGGGACGCCTTGTCTCTAGAAGTCTAGTCTTTTGTCGTATTTTCATCCCATGGTGTTTTTAGATATTCTTCAATGAGTTCTAATTACCTTTCGTCTGCTCTGACCTTTTCTTAAGTGAGATATCCCCATGCCTTTTTTTAAATGAGGGTTATGGGTGAACGTCCTTCGTAGACGAGTGGAGTTAGGTTTTTCGGATATGAGATCAATACCCTTCTTCAATTGCATCTCCATCCCTTTTTTAGGTAAGGATCGTGGGTTAGCGCCCTTTGTAGAGGAGTAGGGTGAGGTTTTTCGGATATGAGAGCAATACCCTTTTTCAGTCATAGACTGTCCCTTTTTTAAGAGCGCCCACGTACGTTTCAGGATCGTTCATTTCATCCCAGATAAATGTCACTCAAATTCATTCATATGCAGGTGGAATGAGTGTGGGAAAAATATGATTATTTAGACGAGTAGAGTGAGTTTTTGGGAAAGGATCGTGGCCAACGCCCACCCACCCACGTACGTTTCAGGATCGTTGCGGTGCGGTGACGGGGACGCTACGCAAACGTGATCGGTCCGGAGCGTCCTTTCCCCGTCCCTTTTTATGTGATGGTCGTCATGGGTGAAAATGCACGTGCGCTCCAGGATCACACACCTTTCCCCGTCACATTTTAAGTGAGGTTCGTGGGAAAGTGCACCTGCGGTCCAGGATCGCACACGTGTTCATATCCTTGTCGGAGTCTTTGTAGACTTCTTATCTCAAGTACCCTTTTAGATGCACTGACCCTAATTAATTGCATCTTTATTACCCCTCCCTAATGACACGTTGACATCTAACCCCGATTAATTGCATTTTTATTACCTAAATATTGACAGCTAACCCATTAATTGTATATTCATTACACTTTTTGCCGACATCAAAGGTCCCGAAACTGAGGTTTTTATACTACTTGCATCACATTTTTCATCATTACCTACTTTTCTTTTGCCTTAATAAACGCATGTATTCGAGATGAGCGGCTTAGATGAAGCTTGTCGAGATCACGATATTGCATATTCGAAAAGTAAGGACTTGGGTGAATGTCATAAAGTAGACTCAGTTTTAAATTATAGAGCTTGCGAACTAGTGAAAGTGGGAATAGTAGTATCAATGAGAGATCTGCAACTTATTTTGTAACATATAAAATGAAGTTAAAGAAAAAAAATTTTAAATCCGCAGGTAATAGCAATTTTCAAGGTTGGTGGTTTTTTACCATTTAAAAAGCCCTTAGTGCTGTGGGTAGTTTAGAATCAGGTAGCGCAACAATTGTTAAGTCTATCAACAATGGAAAGATGGCAAAGGCACAACTTGAGGAAAACCAGACACATAATATAAAAATGGAATCGGTAGGATTAGGGGAGGAATTGTATTTACAACCATACAAGAAAGAGTACGGCATTAACAAAAATAATAAAATACAATAACGTAATAAAAAAGACTTCTAAAATATTTAGATTCTTAATTTCCGATGTAGTCCATGATTTCCCAGTTGAGACTTCCAAAGTTGCTTATAATTCTGGTGAATATTTTATTTGATTAGAACGGCTATGATGCCGCTCCAACGATCGAAGTGTATCTGATTTTACAATATTCTTTAAGTCTAATTAAGAGCTAAGTCTCGTAGCGGCGCTGCTCGCAGGCGGCGGCAGAAAGACCGCTATATACCTATATACTTATGTATAAAGAAATGTACTTATATACGTTGCTATGCGCTCTCAAGTGGAAGCGCGAGGGGTATGCATGTGCTGTTCGTTTGTTACAATTATGCCGACGCTAGCACTTCCTGAGTGCGGGCTAAGCCATAGCGATCGGTTTATGTTTCGGCCACTTTGGGTTTATGATCGGACTTTGATATATGTAAACACTGCAACAAAGTGTTACAGTGCATACCCTCTAAGTACTCTCGGTATAGTGGGTATTCAATATATATGCATACTACATCTCCCTCCTTTTGAAAAATAACGTAATATAATGAAGTTATTTTTATAATAAAAAATTTTAATACATCAAATAAAATCAAAGAAAATGAATTTATTAAATGAATATGTTTATTTATTTATCTATGTAAGTGTGTCTATGTATGGCCATACTAAGTGCAATTTATGAAATAAAGATTTTTAATCTATCGTTATGAACTGTCTGTTTCTTATGTTTATTATTTGTTATTACTATGTTATCCCTATCTCCTAATTCCGTTACTATATACGGACCAGTATATTTAGGATCTAACTTATGACCTGTCTCGTTTTTTAATAAAATTTGGTCACCTATTGATATATCTATATCCCTTACTTTATAATCATATAATAGTTTATTTTTATTCTTATTTGCTTCTAACATAACTCTAGCTCTTTTATAGAATAGAAATGAACGTCTTCATTGGACCGTACTTCAAAATAAAGGATTCGAATATTGCTTTAGCAGTTTATTGGAATTGGAATAGCAACTAAATACTTAGTTAAATCACATATTAGAGTAACTGCATATTCATTACCATTTTCTGATTTTGGCAGTGGACCAATAGTGTCCACTATCACTCTGTCAAAAGCATTTATTGTGGTGTCTGTAATTGTGAAAGGGGTCTCTGTGTGTTTAATTGTTTTAGATTTCTGGCATTTTTGGCATTTTTTTACGTACTTAGTTATATCTTTAGACATGCTTTTCCAGTAATAATGTCTTTTTACTTTGGCCAAAATTTTTGATATGCCAGACAAAATTGCTTCTTTTTCTTTTAAATTTGTTATTAGTGTCACCAGGTTGAGTAGCGCTACTCTTAACGTATTCAATATTTTATTGCCCATTAATTTAAAATTATGTTTTGAAACATTTTCAAAGATATTTTCCCACGGTGCCAGTTTCAGTTGACTGATTTTATTTATACCCCGTTGCATTTCAAGCCTTTGAAAGAACTGACCTAAGTCAATATTCCCATTAGTATATAAATCGCTAACATTGTATCTTGCGATTATTTTCTTACCATGTTTGAAGAAACATAGCATGTTTTAAATCTGCACGGTCACTACTTTACGTCTACTGACTTCATATACGTTGGGCTTAGAAGCTTTTTCAATAGTTTGCCTAGGCAATTCTATTTCTCTGTATTCCGCGCGGAATTTTTGTCTACTTTGATATTTTGTCTACTTTGATATGATCCAAAATATCATCAATTCTATGGAAATTTATCAGATAGTAACTGGTAAATGGCGATAGTCAAACACTAGCCACCATTTCTTTATATCTGATCCAGGAGATGATTTCTTTGGGACAATTAACAATGGGCTGTTATATTCAGATACTGATGGTTCAACGATTCCGTTGGAAATTAACTTTCCTACTTGTTTTTGTATTCCATCGACTTGACTGTATGGGCTTCGATATTTTTTTAGTAAGCGGGTTCACTATCTTTTAATGTCTGCTTCTGTTTATAGAAGTTGTTTGTGGTTATTGCTTCGGTTTCCAATCCGAAAACATCGCTATATTGCGTACATAATTTAGTGAGTTGCGACTTGAACTGAGGAGGGAAGTTTTTCAAAAGTTGAGATAATACAGACTTTTCTTTATTTTCTAGTGTGGGTTTGACTACATCGTTAACGTTAACGTATCTATGGTGACTACTTTGTCTGTATTTGTTGTATTATGATGTAGAGGGATGTAAGTAAATGATTCCAACAGTTTATTGAGTTTAGTTTGAAGTCAGTTTTATTTATTTCATTGATGGTCAGAAGCAGCGAGCGTGCTGCTTCGACGGATTTGTCGTGAGTGATTTTACACTGTTCTTTTAGTTTCAAATTAAGGCTAGGTTCCATCGCTGCGCTGCCCGCAGACGGCGGCAGAGCGACGGCCTACATATATGCTTATGTATATGGGCTGTGCATTCCTAGACGGACGCGCGAGGGTAAATACTCATGTGGCCAGCTCGTGTTACAAATGTGTGTACGCTAAATTTCATATATGTTTACATTGCAACAATTAGTTACAGTACGCATTCTTTAAGTATTGATAACACAGTGAGCATTCAATATAATAACGTAGTAAAATGGAGTTATTTTTAAGTCAATTATATTTATTTATTTTTGTATTAACTTAAGAAAATGAAATTATGAAAAGAAATACCTTTAATATATTTATGTTTATCTATTTATTTCTATGCATGCCTATACTAAATACAATTTATGAAATAAAGATTTTTAATCTATTTCTGTTGGGGTGTCTGTAATTGTGAAAGGGGTCTTTGTGTGTTTATTTATTTTAGCTTTCTGGCATTTTTGACATTATTTACGTACTAGTTATATTTTTAGACATGCTTTTCCAGTAATAATGTCTTTTTACTTTGGCCAAAGTTTTTGATATGCCAGTATGACCTCCTTGAATTGGATCATCATGTAGTGTAGACAAAATTGCTTCTTTTTCTTTTAAATTTGTTATTAGGGTCACCGGGTTGAGTAGCGCTACTCTTAATGTTTTTAATATTTTATTGCCCATTAATTTAAAACTATCTATTGAAACATTTTCAAAGATATTTTCCCACGGTGCTAGTTTCAGTTGGATGATTTTATTTATACCGGTCTGCATTTCAAGAATTTGGAATAACTGACCTAAGTCAATATTCCCATTAGTATATAAATCGCTAACATTATATCTTGCAATTATTTTCTTACCATGTTTAAAGAAACATAGCATGTTTTTAACTTGCAAGGTCACTACTTTACGTAATTCATCATTGTTTATGACTTCATATACGTTGGGCTTAGAAGCTTTTTCAATAGTTTTGCAATTCTATTTCTTTTTTTCCGCGCGGAATTTTTGTCTACTTTGATATCTCGTAGTGACTTTCATAATATTTCCAGTTATACTTTGTAGCTCTTTTATTGTTATTCTAGACAATGCGTCAGCTACGTGATTGTCTTTTCCCTTTAAATACTCGACTGTAAAGTTGTATTCTTCTAATTCGACCCTCATACGCGTAAGTTCTGAATTTGGGTTGACCATTGAAAATAGATATACTAAAGGTCTGTGATCTGTTTTAACTACAAAATGTTTCCCATAAACATATGGTCGAAAATGTAGTATTGCCCAATGAATTGCAGCTAATTCCTGCTCAGTAGTGCACTTATTACTTTCTCCTTTAGTAAATGCTCTCGATGCGTATGCAATTGGAAGTTGGAGTCCATTATGGTTTTGAGTTAAAACCGCTCCACACGCTTGCTTGCTCGCATCTGTTATTATGCAAAATTCTTTTGTGAAATCAGGATATTGCAGTAAAGGTGGTTCCATAAGTTTAGTTTTCAAATACTGGAACGCATATTGACACTCATCTGTCCATTGAAAAGGAACATTCTTTTTACATAACCTTGTTATGTGCCGTGAATAGTCGGCGAAATTTCTTATAAAACGTCTATAATAATTGCAAAATGCTAGCACTGTCAACGTTGTGTGGTACTGGGTAATTCTTAATTACGTCGTACTTCTTCTCGTCGGGAAGTATTCCTTTATCAGTGCATTTATGACCTAGAAAAGTCACCTCATGCATAAAAAATGAACATTTTTCTGGATGTAACTTCAGGTTTAATTTTCTACATTACTCAAAAACATCTGTTAAGTTTTTAAGCACATTACTATTAGGTCATCCATATAAAGGAATGCTTGAGAAGGCTCTAGTCCAGAGAATGCAATAGTCATCATTCTTTGGAAAGAGTTAGGAGCCATTGCTCGTTGAAAAAGACGTTATATCTCTCGAACTTTTTTCTAGTTCAATTTGATGGAATCCTGACATTAAATCATGAAATGCAAAATATTTGGCTCGACCTAGTTGATCCAAAATATCATCAATTCGAGGTAAAGGAAATTTATCAGATAGTAACTTTTTATAATCTGGCGATAGTCAATCACCAGCCGCCATTTCTTTATATCTGATCCAGGAGAAGATTTCTTAGGGACAATTAATAATGGGCTGTTAGACTCTGATGGTTCAACGATTCCGTCGGAAATGAACTTTCCTACTTGTTTTTATATCTCATCGACCTGGCTGTGTGGGCTTCGATCATTTTTTATGTAAACGAGTTCACTATCTTTTAATCTCAGCTTCTGTTTTAGAAGTTGTTTGTGGTTATCGCTTCGGTTTCCAATCCGAAAACATCACTATATTGTGTTCATAATTTAGTGAGTTGCGACTTGAATTGTGGAGGGAAGTTTACTGAAAGTTGGGATAATACAGAATTTTCTCTGTTTTCTAGTGAGGGTTTGACTACATCGTAGTTCGAAAGCGATTCATACGTTATCGTATCTATAGTGACTACTTTGTCTGTATTTGTAGTATTTAGTAGCCTTATAAAAGCATTATTAGATGTTGCTATGGTATTTGCAATGTAAATACCATGCTGAATTTCCTGATTTGGAATTAATACACTGTCTATATTTGAATTAGGCTTTCTTTTCCGAATGACTTGGGATCTTGATGGCAGAAAAATTGAATTGTTGCCAGTACTGTGAGTTAGCGGTACATAAATTGGAAAATTTAAATTAGCAGGCGTTATTATAAGCCAATCTTCAGATGGCTTGAAGTCTAACTGACAGTTGTATTTCTTTATAAAATCCATACATAATATTGCATCACATGGAATAGGGAATGTTCGGTCACGATGTGAAAATCGTGTGGAATTATGTATTTTGTTGTCTGTATTTCAACAAAAACTAAACCTTTGGATTTAGTTATTTCTTGATTTATCCCTTGTATGTCTATAATACAATTATCTTGGCTATCATGAAAGATATCAGAAGTTTCATTTAATATGGATACATCTGCGCCTGGGTCTATTAGAAAGACAAGTTCTTTTCCTGTAGATACGTTAATGAATTGGACGAATATATTCTGACTGAGATTAATAGCGTAAACTCTCGCATCGTTTGGGTTTTGCGAGTTTCCCGATACATCTTGGGTAACTCTTAAATTTCTTTGGAAGTTGTTCTGGCCTCTATTCAAGTTACCACGGCCTCTATGGTTTTCACCATTTTGGCCTCTTCCTCCATTGTTATTATTATTTGTATTATTGTTACTGTTTAGGTGAGGGGCCCTCTGTGCCGCCTTGGCTCACTAAAACTTAAGAGCGCACCCGCGCTCGCCCCTCTTTTGTGCTCAGGGCCTCGGGTCCGCCGTCGCTGCTCCCGCTCTCGTGCTTGGCCTTCCGCCGCTCGGGCCCGCTCCCATACTGTTAAGCTGAGCTTATCGATCGGGAGCGCGGCCCTTATGTTAAGCTAAGTTAGTTCCATGTATGACATTGAATAAACCAGGCGACTGCCCAATTGAATTTACCCACGACG
>VNJN01001411.1:0-11523 GCA_008042485.1 Drosophila mayri
GTTTTTCGTTCGACCTTTCTGAAGGTTGAACACCTGTTCAACGGCCGGGAGAATGTTCAGTCACGGCAGCATTACTCATAAGCAATATCATTTAGAATTAGACATAATAATTCTTCAGTCGCAGCCACATGCATTTGTCGTTAATAAAGTATCAGTTACCAGGTCAAGCGAATATGCATAACTGGCGGACAACAAAATAGAGCAATAAGTGTCAGGTCATATAGCTGGCAATAACCAACATACACTGTAGCAATAAGTGTCAGGTCATATATCTGACAATAACCCACATACACAGTAACCCACATTCACATTAACCCACATTATTTTGTTATACGATATTTGTTACCATAAGCATTTTGTACCTATATATACTGTTAAGTTTTCATTAATAATGTCAGTAAGAGTTCTACCTCAACCAAGAGCTTTTATTCATGCCCGACACCATCGCCGTGTCTTTATGCACCCAACTCAACCAAACCAACCAAACCGTCCACCTAGTTCCAAGTGCTAGTTGCGACAATCAAAGGCACAAGTTTATGCACTATCTGCCAGGCATCGAAGCCTCCGTATAAACAATTTCTTTATTTACATGTCTTTTGTGCGCGGCACGCGTCACAAATGTTTCCCATAAACATATGGTCAAAAATGTAATACTTCACTCAGTAGTACACTTGTTACTTTCTCCTTTAGTAAATGCTCTCGATGCGTATGCAATGGGAAGTTAGAGTCCATTATGGGTTTGAGTGAAAACCGCTCCACACGATTGCTTGCTCGCATCTGTTATTATGCTAAATTCTTTAGTGAAATCTGGATATTGTAGTAAAGTAGGTTTCATAAGTTTAGTTTTCAAATACTGGAACGCATTTTGACACTCATCTGTCCATTGAAAATGAACATTCTTTTTACATAACCTTGTTATGGGCCGTGAATAGTCGTCGAAATTTTTTGTAAAATGTCTATAATAATTATAAAATGCTACAAAACGTATAGCACTGTCCGCGTTGTGCGGTACTGGGTAGTTCTTAATTACATCGTATTTCTTCTCGTCGGGAAGTATTCCTTTATCAGTGCATTTATGACCTAGAAAAGTCACCTCATGCATAAAAAATGCACATTTTTCTGGAAGTAACTTCAGGTTGAATTTCCTACATTTCTCAAAAACATCTGTTAAGTTTTTAAGCAAACGTTTTTCGGAACAACCAATTACTATTAAGTCATCCATATAAAGAAATGCTTGAGAAGGCTGCAGTCCAGAGAATGCAATAGTCATCATTCTTTGAAACGAGTTAGGAGATATCTTCAATCCAAAAGGTAATCGCGTGAAGCAATATGAGCCATTGCTCGTTGAAAAAGACGTTATATCTCTAGAACCTTTTCCTAGTTCGATTTGATGGAATCATGACATTAAGTCAAGACATGAAAAATATTTGGCTCGACCTAGTTGATCCAAAATATCATCAATTCTAGGTACTAGAAATTTATCAGATAGTAACTTCTTATTAATCTGGCGATAGTCAATCACTAGCCGCCATTTCTTTATATCTGCTCCAATAGATGATTTCTTAGGAACAATTAACAACGGGCTGCTAAATTCAGATACTGATGGTTCAACGATTCCGTCGGAAATTAGCTTTTCTACTTGTTTTTGTATTTCATCGACTTGACTGTGTGGGCTTCGATAATTTTTTATGTAAACAGATTAACTATCTTTTAACTTCAGCTTATGTTTATAGAAGTTGTTTGTGGTTATTGCTTTGGTTTCCAATCCGAAAACATCACTATATTGCGTACATAATTTAGTGAGTTGCGACTTGAATTGTGTAGGAAAGTTTACTGAAAGTTGGGATAATACAGACTTTTCTCTGTTTTCTAGTGAGGGTTTGACTACATCGTAGTTCGAAAGTGATTCATACGTAATCGTATCTATGGTGACTACTTTGTCTGTATTTGTAGTATTAAGTAACCTCATAAAAGCATTATTATTTGTTAATATGGTTTTTGCAATGTAAATACCATGCTGAATTTCCTGATTTGGAATTAATACACTGTCTTCATTTGAATTGAGTTTTATTTTCCTAATAACTTGGGATCTTGCTGGCAGAAGAATTGAATTGTAGTCAGTACTGTGAGTTAACGGTACATAAATTGGAAAATTTAAATTATCCGGTGTAATTATAAACCAATCTTCAGATGGCTTGAAGTCTAACTGACAGTTGTATTTCTTTATAAAATCGATACCTAATATTCCGTCACATGGAATAGGGAATTGTTCGGTCACGATATGAAAATCGTGTGGAATTATGTATTTTGTTGTCTGTATTTCAACAAAAACTAAACCTTTGGATTTAGTTATTTCTTGACTTATCCCTTGTATGTCTATAATACAATTATCTTGGATATCATCAAAGATATCAGAAGTTTCTTTTAATATGGATATATCTGCGCCTGTGTCTATCAGAAAGACAAGTTCTTTTCCTGTAGCTACGTTAATGAATTGGACGAATATGTTCTGACTGAGATTAATAGCGTAATCTCTCGTATCATTTACTGATGAGAATTTAAAGGGTTCTGCGAGTTTCCCGATTCATCTTGGGGTACTCTTACATTGCTCTGGGAGTTGTTGTGGCCTCTATACGAGTTAACACGGCCTCCTCCATTTTGGCCTCTTCCTCCATTATTATTATTGCCGTTGTTATAATGGTTATTTCGGTAGTTATTATTGTTTTGATAACCAGGAGAGTTGCCTCTATAATTCCCACGCCAGCGGTTCGCACCGCGTTGGGATTGATTTTTGTAGTACAGGACAGTGTTTGACTTTCCCGTCTCTTCTATGCAACTATTTACAAATTTGGATACAGCTTCGTTCATGGTATTGGTACTTTCAATACCTTGCTTGCATAATTAGTTTAACTTTGTTAATGTTGCAGTTCTTAGTCATTGCCTTGACTGCTTTCTGATTGGAATATCTTCTGGTTAACTCTAGGGTTAATCCGTCCGTTATGTATGCACCATCTTTTATCACCTGCTCAACCTCTTGTGTATACTGGTTGGCAGTTTGATTACGTTGCTGTAGGTTCATCAGTTTTGCTGATAATACGTCTACAGTTTCGCCTCTGACATTGCTTTTCAATTTCGAAATCACTTCAGAAATTGTTTTTTCATTTCCGATTAGATTTCTGGCGGCACCTTTTAGCTTAGTCTTGAATATTTAAATCGCTAAACTTTCATGCTCGCCTTTTATTGACTCAACTATTTCCAAGGCATCAACAAAACTTGTCAAATTCTCAGCTTTACCATCGAAAGCTGGTACAAGCTTGGATGCCGTATTTATGAAGTCAATATTTGATTGGGCCATCGTAGATTTGTTATCTTCAGAGTCCGTTGAGCTATACAGTATTAATACAGCTGGAATAGTCAACTTATTTAGATCTTCTTCCTCTATTTTAGGACTTGGATCTTGAGACTCTTCTGGCTCCTGGTTGATTCCTGTACCACCAGGTTCAATTGCCACCGCGGTATTTATTATAGTCGGTATGGATAATTCTAAATCGAATTTTTGCTTAACTAATACTAAATTAGATCTTAGCCTGATCAAAAGTCTTTATACTTGCGACCAATGATCTTGATTTAGTATACCTTTATGTTCATGAACTAGTATCCGTATCTTATTGAAACTTCATACTAGTATTTCAACATGTTTATTACCTTTATTTTTCTGAATGGGTCTGTCCCGAGCAAGGGATCTATAAGACTTATCGAATTCGGATTTTATATCGCATTTTTTTATTATAGAGAGGATACCAACATTATTATTTTACGTATTTATTATATTTTATTGCATTTATTTATTTATTTATTTCATTGTCTTAAATGTAACAAATTTGATATATATATATATTTATTTATTATTATATAATTATACTTTATGTTGTTTAAATTTTATCTAGGTCATTGGCGCGACTCAGGTTCTTCTTTTTCTAGCCTTTATTGCGTAATTTGTATATTTTGTAAAATTAATTTGCGCACATAATAAGAACCATGATAATTAACAAAGTGTGTATTAGGCCTAAGTTCGCATTTATGGGCTCTACTGTATTAATGACATTAGCAGTGGAGTCCACTGTCTTAACATCAACTACTCCCATTTTTAATGTACTTGTTTCTTGTATGTAATTAATAGTCAATGTACTTGTTTCTTGTATGTAATTAATAATCAATTTACTTGTTTTGGGTTTAAAGTTACTATTTGTTTCTCCTGAGAATTTATCAATCGCATTGCAACATCGCATTACTTTGCATATTTTGAATTAATTTTAACAGGTTTCCTAGCTATGTATATGTTCGCAGAAAATGTTCTGCTCAGTCATCTTGTCAGCGTCAGCTGGTCGTCGCCAGTTGGCTTTGCTGACGCTCCTTCGATGGCGTAAGAGGCGGCCTGCCCCTCACGCTTATTGATGCTGCTGCTGCTGTCCTAAGCCTTTGGGCTCAGGCGGTGCCGGTGCCGGTCTTAGCACAGGTTGATATGGGCTGTTCAGCAATATGGGTAATCACCTTCGGCCGGCTGTCCCCGAGGCCGGGGATCAGTGCCGGAGTCTGGCGAGGGTGGATGAGGAGAGGGGGGAGTGTGTGTGGGTGAGTGAAATCAAGGAGACTTCAGTTATTTTCGTTAATGTTATTGTGTCCATTTTTTATTTTCTTTGTCTAATTTCCTTACCCTAGTTCTTCCTATTCTACCCCCCCATTCCCCGGCTCCCCTCTCTGACGCGCTACTGGGTCCGCCTACCCTGGTGGCGGCCCAGGGTCCAACTCCAGAGCATACGTCTGCTCTTTATGACTGCCGAAAACCAACTCCTCGATCCAATCAGCAAAGGGAGGCTTCGTGCTCTTCTGCTGCTCGCACCTGAGTCCCTTCGGACATGTTCGATGTTGGGGTTGTGTAACGGTCGTCGGAGGCGGCCGCTACGGCTGGTGAAGCTGTCGTTGACTGCGCCGTCGTGACCGGCCGGTGTGGTGGCCGGTCGATGTGTTGGTGGCTCGCCTATTATGCCCTTTATGGGACTTTTCCGCGTCTCCCTCCTTACAGACTAAGTTATTACTACTTAGGGCTAATATATATAACTTAAACTACATAATTTTATTATATATATAAAAGTATACAAATATGTCGGTGCGGAACCTAGTGGTTCCTCACAAATCTAAATTATTCTTGTTTGTGTTGAGGCTTAGAAGCCTGGCAGATAGTGCATAAACTATTGCTTGTGGTTGTCGCAACTAGCACTTGGAACTAGGTGGACGGTGTGATTGGGTTTGGGTGAGGTTTGGTTGGTTAGTTGGTTGGATGAGGTTTGGTTGATTGAGTTGAGGGCATGAAGACACGGCAATGGTGTCTGGTGCATGAATAAAAGCTCTTCGGCTGAGGTAGAACTCTTACTGTCTTTATTAATAAAACTTAACAGTATATATAGGTACAAAATGCTTATGGTAAGAAAAATCGTATAACAAATGATGTGGGGTACTGTGAATATGGGTTATTGTGTATGTGGGTTGGTGTCAGCTATTAGTGACCTGAGACTTATTGCCCTATTTACTTTATTTGCGATAAATGCACGTTGCTGCGATTGAAGAAGTATTATGTAGGATTCTAAATATTATTGCTTATGAATAAACGGTGACGTGACTGAACATTCTCCCGGCCGTTGACCAGGTGTTCAACCTTCACTAAGGTCGAACGAAAGACTCTGTGGGGTAGGTTCTGGTGCTGATTGTTCCGTGCTCTGTCTGAGTCCTGGTGTCCGGCGTAACGGTATCCGTCGTCGTGGTGCCCATTTGCTGGCCGTCCGGCTAAGAGCCCACACAATGCCTAATAGGATTGGCATCGCTAGGGCCACATAGGCATCCACTTGCATGCACCTATCTGGTCCTCTAGCGTTTTGATCCGGTCGTTGGTGGCTGAGCTGCTCTTTCTGACTATGTTTATCGTAGAATCCAGAATTGATGTTTGATTTTTGAAGAGCATCATCAATACGTCTTTGTAAGACTTGACGTTATTTATCATTTTTGATATGTCGTCGGCGTACTTTGAGTCCCAAACGCCAAATAATGAATTCGCTACATGTCCGACTATATCAAGTGGTGCTCTTCGTTGTCGAGAATGATTAATCAACTCATTTCCTGCTTGTAGCTCGCCATATATATGTTGAAAATGTTCATATATTGACTTACAGGCATTGATATTTCGCAGCTCTGAACATTTGTGTTTTAGTTCCGCTATCCCAGAAGCCAGTATTCCCATGTCGCTTCAGTATGGCTTCAAGTCATAATACGCAATTATGTTCCATTCCGAAATTGCCATTCTGGACGGGCCGAGTCATTCGTAGAATATTCCCGGCTGACTTCCAAACGGAGTTAAGGTTACTGATTGTCCCATTGCTAACGGTAGTATGAGTAGCATCGCCAGAACCGTTGGGAGGATCGGAATGACATCTTCTTTTTTCCGTGTGGGGCTCTCTTCTGCCCGCGCAGCATCCTCACCGGAGCTATGAGGTTGTTTTGTGGCTACTTCTTTCCTCATCAAAGGTGCCAAACGAGTTACTGGTCGTTTTAATGTGCCTGATGCTGTTTTGACGTCTACTACGCGAACTTGATTGTCTTTGCCAGGATACGTCCCTACTATCCGCCCCATAGGCCAGCTCATTACCGGCACGTTGTCTTCTTTTACTAGGACCAATAGTCTTTCTTTGACATTCTGTGCCATGGTCTTTCATTAAGTCCGCATTTGCAGCTCTTGTAGATATTCCATGGACCACTGATTCCAGAACGACTGTTTGAGCCTGGATACTTACTCCCATCTTTTTACCAGAGTTTTTCCGGGTAGGGCAATATTCGCATCAGGAGGAGCTACTAGCGGTTCACCAATTAAAAAATGACCTGGAGTGAGCGCTGAAGTATCCGTGGGATCAGACGACATCGGAGTAAGGGGCCTTAATTGAGTATCGCCTCGACTTCAATAATTACTGTGTTAAGCTCTTCAAACGTTAGCGATGATGTGGCAGTGACTGATACCAGTAGCCTTTTCGCTGACTTTACTGCAGCTTCCCAGAGGCCGCCAAATGATGGCGCTCGAGCCGGAATGAACTTGAACTCCACCTGCTGCTTACTGCATTGGTTTACGATCTTGGTCTGAGCTTGTTCGGTGAAGATTGTTTCTTCGAACGCTTTTAACTTTTTGTTGGTACCTACAAAGTTCGTGGCGTTCTCAAAATAAATGGAAAAAACGAAGACGCCGAAAAGCGACTAGGAACGCGTCTGTTGTTAGGTCGCTTACCAATTCAAGATGTACTGCTTTAGTGGCAAAATAGCCGAATACTGCAATGTACGCCTTATCTGGTCTTCTTCCACGGATTTTATGGTGAATCCAAAAGGAACCGCAGTAGTCGACACCAGAGTTGGAGAATGGACGAGCCGGTGTTACTCGATCCGCAGGCAATTTTCCACGGTTTGTTGCATCAATTTGGGTCGTGCCCTTGTACATCTGACACAACTGTGTATGATGCTTCTGGCCACTGTTTTGTCGTTCAGAATCCAGTATTGTTGTCTGGCTATAGCTCTAAACGATAGCGCTCCGCAATGCATGTTTTCTTCATGCATCTCTCGCAGCAACATCTTTACAATTGGATCATTTTATGGAAGCAAGATCTGATGCTTTGCGGAATATGCCAGGTTAGATTTTTCCAACCTCCCTCCGATTATTGGAGACAGCGGGGCAATTGAACTTCTTTTGTCCACTGTCCTGTGGATACGCAGTTGTTTATACTCAGCACTGAATTAAATTTTTTGAATAGTGCTTAAGATGAGTGTCCTAGCATAAGTTAGTTCAAAGGAGTTGCTGTGATTGCAACTGTATAGTTCGATTCCTAGTTGATCTTGGCATGTTGGCAAACTCACTTGCATCACTCGTCGGTATAGATCGCTTGGAGTGATGCTTGGTACCTTGGACCATTTGTCTCGGGAACCGTGTAGGAATAGAGGTCCGAACAGCCAGAGGTTGTGCTCCGCTAGTTTGCTTGCCGCAATCCCTCTTGATAGTACATCAGCTGGGTTATTCGCGGATGACACATGGCGCCGCTGAGATTGATGCGACACCGCCTGGCCTTTAGCTATCCGATTTACCACAAACGTGTGGTATGATAATGCGGACGCATTTTTCCAGGACAGGACTTGTGACGCGTGCCGCGCTCAAAAGGTTGTGAATAAATAAAAGAATAATAATAAATAGAATTTGAATTTTAATTAAATGCGCGCGCGCGCCGAGGAAATGCCACACTAGAACCCGCTACGCGCTATATAAGGCGAGCCGCTGGCTGAAGGAAATCACTTAGCAGCCGACAGCGATCGGGAGCGGTAAGTCTCTAGTAGCACACTCCTAGTAGTCAGCAGCCAAAGTCACAGCACACAAAGTACCCCAGGATTTGGGTTGCTAATAAATTGTCGAAGGACTTGCGAGTCACGACCTAGAATTCGGACCGCCGAATTCCCCCTCACGCTGAAGACTTACGACTCCACCCTCTCGCTCGCCCCGGAGACTTTCGAGTCTACCGCGACCTAGAATTCGGCCCGCCGAATTTCCTCTCTCTCGCCCCGAAGACTTTCGAGTCCACCGCGACCTAGAATTCGGTCCGCCGAATTTCCTCTTTCTTGAAGACTTCCGAGTCCATCTCTCTCTCTCTCCCGCCCACCGAAGTCTTTCGAGTCCACCGCGAATTCTCTCTCTCCCGCCCACCGAAGACTTCCGAGTCCACCACACTCTAGGAAGACTTACGAGTCCGCCGCAACTACTCTCTAAAGATTTCCGAATCCGCCCTCTGGGAAGACTTCCGAGTCCCCACCTTCTCTCTGCTCTTGTCTCCACAGGCTCCCGGGCCCATCACCCTCCGAGCTGACCGGTCGGGCGTCCCGAAGCACCGACGAATTCCGGGCCGAACTGACCGTCGGGGCATTCCGAAGCATAGACGACCAGGCTGCAGCAGAACCGAGATCCAAATCGACACCTCTGTACCAAGAGCATTGAATAAACCGAGAAACCTACTTAATTCACCGAATTCTCTCCACTGTTCTTACTGAGAATCGGGGGAAATATCTCTTACAGCTACCACTCGGACTACTAGGCGGACTCTGGCCGTCCCTGCGCTATCTGGGAAACTGGGCGGCAGACCGTCACATTGGCACCCGAACAGGAAGAGTGGTAGTAGGAGAAACCCGAGACCAGGAGAACATGTCCAGCTGGGTGTACATGGCATCAAAAGCCAAGCTGGCCGAGAACGCGGAGGAATTCGGGTTAGACCAGACAGGAAAATTGGAAGACTTAAGAAAGGAACTGTCGGCATTCTGCAAGAAGACGGATCATACTGAAAGCTTAAGGCAGAGACTGGCAGCCTTGGCGGAATGGTACAGGAGGGAAAAAAGCCCCGCAAGAGCACCGACGATCCTGGTGGAGGGCGAAATGAGCAGCCCAAGGATGGAGAAACCGGGAAGGAAGGTGGAGATAGAGATTATCGATCGAGTGCGAGGATGGGGGAACGTCAAACCCACTAGAGTTCTTGGAGAAGATAGAACAATGGGCCAGAGGGTACGGAATGGCAATGGACCAGTTAATCCAAACCATACCATTCATCCTGGAGGTACTCGCAGCGGATTGGTGGAACCCCACGCCAACGGAGATCAGGACCTGGAGGCAGCTAAAGGAGGAGTTACTAGAGTACTTCCTGCCGCCACGGTACGAGGAACTGTTGGAACAACAGATCGCCCAGATGAAACAACGAGAAAACGAGCCAGTAAGAGGAATTACGGAAGCGGATGCGATTCACGAAGCTGTCCGAGGACGAAAAGTTGGACAGGGTGTACAAAAACTGCAGGAGTAAAATAAAGCTATACACGCGGAGGAACGGATTTAGCACCTTAACGGAGTTCCTGAAGTTAGCCGAGGAAGTAGAGGAAATAGAAGCAACGGAGAGCGCAATACGACCAGCGCAGCAACAGATAAAGCCAGAGATATGCTTTAGATGCGGGGCTCAGGACATGCAGCACGGGGTGAGAACAACACAATGTTGCAGGGCGCCGACGGGAAACGCGTAAGGCCTGAGCAACTAAAACTGGCAGCTCAGGCCACGCAACAGAGGCCAGAGCCGAGGGACGCCTTGACATGCGACGGATTCCAAATCGTGGCATGGATCGGAGTCGGGGAGAGAACAGTAAAGGGAGGCATAGATACCGAAGCATCACGGAGCGCGATCAGCAGGAACTCGTACCAGGATCTCCGAGAACACGGAAGATGGAGCGGAGTTCGGGCGGAGATAACACTAGCGAACGGGATGAACGGCATGCGATAGGGGCATTTCACGCCGAGATCACATTCGGAAGAGCACGAGTCGAAATAGCGTTCATGATCATGACGGAGGTGGCATTTTGTTGGGAATGGATTTCTTGGCAAAGGTGCGGACCACTCTACGTTGCGGGAATCTGGAGCTGGAGATAAAGGAGGCAGGGAGCAACGACGACGAAGCAATGGAAGTGGGGGACACACAGGACCAGGAGGATACGCTGGATGAGAGGATAGAGAACTTCCTGCAGGAGCAGAGGCAAGTATTCGAGAGGATGCAGGGGGTCAGTAACGCAGCAACGCACAAGATATAAATGACAGACGATAAGCCAATCAAGCAGAGGTACTACCCGAGAAACCCGAAGCAACAGGCAAATATCGACGAACAGGTGAACGAGTTATTGTCCCTAGACCTGATAGAAAGGTCAAGAAGTCCATATAGTGCACCCGTAGTATTGGTCAGGAAAAAGAACAACGAGTGGCGGATGTGCATAGATTATCGGTTGCTAAACGACAAGACCGAGAAGGACGCATATCCGGTGCCACGGATGAACTTTATCCTGGATCAGCACTATAGACCTGAAGGCGGGGTATTGGCAAATACCAATGGACCAGGAAAGTAGGCAATATACGGCATTTACGGTACCAGGGAGAGGATTGTTCCAATGGAAGGTGATGCCGTTCGGACTAACGACAGCCCCGGCAACATTCCAAAGGGCATTGGACATGATCATCGGACCGGAGATGGAGCCACATGCGTTTGCATACTTGGACGACATCATCGTGATAGGGAGGACCAAGGGGGAACATTTACAGCGGTTACGGGAAGTATTTCAACGGCTGCAAGGGGCGAACTTGCGGATAAATCCGGATAAATGCCACTTCTTCCAAGAGGAGCTGAAGTACCTAGGGCATGTGGTGAGCAACCAGGGCATCCACACAGACCCGGAGAAGGTAGTGGCGATTTGGGAGCTGCCCGCACCTAAATCCACGAAATAAATACACAGCTTCCTGGGGATGGCGTCGTGGTATAGAAGGTTCGTACCAAACTCTACGAACGAGCCGGTCCGCTACAGGAGCTGATACGGAAGGGACAAAAATTTGAATGGACGGAGAGGCACCAACGAGCGTTCGACGGCCTAAAGCAG
>VNJN01001414.1:0-12050 GCA_008042485.1 Drosophila mayri
CGACTTAATTTTTCTAATTTACAATTTCGCCTTTTTATTACAATTTATTTACAGCATTTGGGAAGCAAATTTACATCCCAATTCTATGCGGATCGACGATGACCTGGACCGAGGCAATAAATAAATAAATAAACAAATAAATACACTGGCACATAGGAAAATAAATAACAATTAAATAAATAAACAACCACTTATCTCGACAAACAAGGAATAAATAAATAAATTAAATAAATAAATAATTTTAAATAAGTAAATAAATAAGTATTTTTTTTGATAGATAAATAAATAAATTAAATAAATAAGTGGAATAAATTAAATTAAATAAAGCGGGATGGCCAAGTCTGGATCCCTTCTTTCGGTGACCGGATTTTTCTGGGGATTGGAACCTCGTTCTCGGTTTGACAAAAAAAATTCCTCCCGGGCCCGAAATGGCTGTCCCGGGATGTTACCGTCCGCCGTTTTCTATTTTTTTTCTTCCGGCCCTCTCCTGTTTCCTGACCTCCAGATCCGTCGATGTAGGGTTTTCCTGCGGACTCCGAGTTGATAAGATTTGCCTCCGCCCATCCACACTGCACTCACTTTTTTTTATATATATATATAATTTTTTTTTTGAATATATTTTCACTTCGTATTGCGAATGGCGGTGGCTCACCCCCGGGTCGCGATGATCTTGCTCGATTTTCTTCGGAATGGCCGTCACCTTGCCCTATTTATTGGCTCGGTTCCCGCCGATTCCCATTTCCTCTGCCCGCTCTCTTTTAGGGTCGAGGAACGCTTTCCAGGGTGAAGGCACTCGCTCCGGGCTCTCCTCCCCTGATCCTTACCTACCATCCACTTTCCCCTTTCTGGGTGTGGACGGTAGGTGGCATCGCGCGATCCACCCTTCCCCTTCCTCTCGGCCCTGCCAACCTTCTCCAAATGTGCCTCCCAGACGATATTTGCTTCGCCTGCGGCTATTGATCACCGCCAGAATGCAACAACTGTTGCGATGTACCAAGAAGCTAATTGATATTCTAATTTATGGCGAATTCAAAGACTTAATTTTAAAGAAGAAACAAGAACTTTTACATCTAGGTATAGAAAAAACTATTAATTGGTTATCAAAGGAATATTACTCTCCGGATAGCCAGAAACTCATTCAGAACATAATCATTGAATGCAATGTCTGCAACAGTGCAGAACCCCCATTTTCTGCATCACATGGTAATTAATCATGTCAAAAAAGCGAGTAGAGCGACCCTCATTAGTCACGCATGGTTGCACACACAGGTGTCCCAATGACCTAATTAGCATAAAAAATTAATAAAAGTGTGGGAAAAAAGGGGGCAAAAAAGGGGGCTGGGGGTGACGTTAGGATGCACACAGGTGTCTAATATCCTAATTATCATAAAAAGTCACTCAATTAAGTTAGAAAGGGGTGTGAGGTAAGAGGATCACCCCAAAGAAATGGTGAAAGTGGGTGGAGTGTTTTCCCATGTCTTGTCTTTTTTTTTCTCACCCCAAAGTTGTGTAGGAGTGAGTGAGAGGGGTGTTTTCTCATGCGTAGAATTCATGGTTGTTTAGAGTGATCTTCACCGGAATAGGGTGTGTAGGAGTGTGTGAGAGGGGTTGTTTTGTGATGCGTATGAATTTGTAAAACGATATTTAGGGTAATGAGTAGGAGGAGGAGGGGGAAGTTTTTTTTTATTATGCGTGTCCGTTTTGTTGACTCAATTAGATTGTTAGTGTAATCTGTCTTCAGTCTTGTAGTCAAAAATGATGTGAAAAACTTCAGTTTGAGAACATCCCCCTCTTTAGCGAGCATTAGATAGATAAGTGAGCGTGAATATGCATCAGTTTGAGAACGCCCCTCTCTTTAGCGAGTATAAGATGGGAAAGGTGGTGGTGGATCCTAACAGAAAATACCCAAAAACAAATGAGATTGTTTATTTTGTTAAATACGTTTTTATTTAATCATATTCGTGCTAAATTAGTTTCCATGAAGTTTTTTAAACAAATTAATGTATCGTTCCATCATTTTTAAGGCATCTTCTTCTTTCCTTTTAACATGCATACACCTACAGGTATCAGGACCGACTTTACAATCATCATATGCCCATGCACAGGCTGATAGGTGTTCCCCATACTTGGAATGAATTAACGGGGCGGCTTCAACATGTTTCTTGAAGACCTCACTCCCATGCTCCTTTAAGAACTCTTCAATTTTAAGGAGCGCGGTGATCGTGGTATAAATCAATTGGATGAAGCTTGTAGAGTACATGATATTGCATATTCAAAAAACAATGATCTAGCTGATCGACATAAGGCTGATGAAGTATTAATAAATAATGCGTGGGAACGTGTTGGTTCAAAAGATAGTAGTATTGCTGACAAAACAGCAGCATACTTAGTTACCAATATTATGAATACAAATTTGGTATGGGTGTGAAGAAGGGAACAAAGAGAAAGTGTAAGAAAAGGAGATCAAAGGTACAGAGTTTTTCAAATGTTATCCAAACAGGAATACGGGCGTTGAAAAGTCAGAAAAACCTAGATCTAATGAATGCAATCAAGGTTGCACGTCAAGCAGTTAATAAATCAATTGGTAGAAATTAAAAAAATATTAAGATTCCTCTTATTATAAATGGACCAGAAATTGGTGATTTTTTACCTATCGTTTTCATTTTGACTGCACTAAGTGCATTAGGTAGTCTTGCCTAGGGTAGTGTAGCCATTGCTAAAACTATTATTAATGCAAATATGGAAAAAAAAAACAATTAGAAGAGAGTATACGACATAATAGAGGAAACCCAAAAAACTGATTACTAAGCTACCTAACCTCTTTCAAATTTTGAAATTTTGAATTTTCGCCAAAAGTATATTCCACATTTTCTAGGTGTGTTTATGAGAGACTCACTACCAAAATCTCTTTGGAAAGAAGAGTCAGGAGCTATAAACCTAGATGATAGTTCATCAAATGGTACCCATTAGGTAGCTTATAACAAAAATAAAAAAAGTATACATTATTTTGATAGTTTTGGAAATTGACTACCTCCAAGTTGTGAAATACTTGGGGAATAACATTAACTATAACTATCAGAGAAAACAAGCCTTTAATAGTACCAACTGTGGACACCTGTCCCTCCATTTCTTACTCTCTATCCCACCCTATCTTTTTCTCTATGAGTCTCTATGATTCCTGAAACTCACCCTGTTAAAATACTATTCGCTGCTATGATTGGTCAATTCTAAAACAAGAATGAGATTGAAAATGGAGGATTAGTTTATTTTAAGTCACATTTAAAATGACCTGTAAACAGTCTCAAACAAAAGTTTCAACCTGGATAATTTCACAAACAACAAAATAACAATAAACTGCTTAAAACAACAATATACTGCTAAAAACAACATGATGAAGAAACTAAACAGCTAAACAACACCTGCCAAAAACAACAAGATGAAGAAACAATAACAACTTCAAATGGTCAATCCGGAAATGATGAAGATACTGAACGATTTTAATGGTAACCTACCAAAACCTCTCTTAACAAAGACGAAGATGGAATCGGATGTACGAAGAGCTCAACGTATGAAAACCAGCTTTGGAATGGCCCTCACTCTTGAACTTGAAGAGTATATGCTGTACTTGCCAGAGCGATACTCGGCTTTAGATGATTCAACCATGGAATATTTAAAAGACAATCTCTTATGTATTATTAAAAGAAATGATAACAACCTCTATTTAGAATTAAATAAAGCTTAAAATCTATTCATTTTTAAAAATAATAATGTATTAATTTTCTTAAATAAAAATAAAATTTCATCAAACTCAAAACACTTTGTTATAAATATTTAGATAATACTGCATGTTTAGGTGAGGGGCCCACCGTGCAGCCTTGGCTCACCAAAACTTAAGAGCGCACCCGCGCTCGCCCCTTTTTGTGCTCAGGTCCTCGGGTCTGCCGTCGCTGCTCCCGCTCTCACGCTGTGCTTTCCGCCACTCGGGCCCGCTCCCGTACTGTTAAGCTGAGCTTATCGGTCGGGAGCGCGGCCCTTATGTTATATTATGTTAGTTTCATGTATGAATAAAGCATATGCGACTGCGCTCTGGAAATTATACCCTCGACGTCCCCGACTTCTTATTTGCAACTACGATCGCGCGGTTTTTCTGGTGCTAACAGCGGCCGCTTTCATCTTCATCAACCGTCTTCGGAAATCTTTGTGCGGCACCACACTGAGTATCGCTGAAAACTACAACATGGAAGCGAAATCTTTTAGAAGAGCTAACGAAAAGTAGAAATTCATTCAAAAGAAAATTTTATGAATTGAAAATATTATGAATTGAAAAAAATGAGAACGTATTAAATATGAAGGAAACTTTTAAACCTATTACAGAACCTTTAAATGAATTACCCACTGAAAATAAAAAATTAAATGCAAAAAAGGATATTAATGACACGCATGATGTAAAGTTCAAGAAATACAAGTAATTTAATGACACACATGATGTTAAGACAAAGTTCAAGAAAGATAAAATAATAGTACCCTAAAGTAATAAAAGTCTGCAGGAGAGAGTAATTGGAAGTGAAAGTGATAGTGATGATTAGTGATGTGTGAGGTTCCCGCCGTGATAATAAAACGCTGTTGGGTGGTTTTCGTTCTTCGAGTTTTATTTTCAGTTTAAAGTTTTATATATAGATATTTCGGTGGTTCGCCAGAGAAAAAGAGATCGTTTCAATAAGAATATCAGGATAGGAAAAAAAGGGGGAAAAAAAGGTGTGCCGAAAACTTCTAAAGGGGAAAAATCTCCTTTTGGACAAGAAAGTGGGAGGATTCTTTTCCCCTATTAGGAATACCGGAATAGGACCAAAGAACCTGGCGTAGACATCCCGCGCGCCTTGCAATAACCTAGATTGCAAGAGCCAATCGAGCGGTATCAGTGGGTGTAGCTTCCGGAAAGTATCCACCCTAGCACGGTGCTTTATGCTACCAGGCGCCCGTTCTGGCTTGGCATAACACCCGGTTGGATTAGAGTTGGGTACACAACCGCAACCCAACGGAGGTTGGCTGTAGGCAGAACAGCCGTTGAGGTGTGAGCCAGCACTGCAGAAAGCCGCGGTTGCTCGATATCGACCTTCGGCTCTGTAGTCTTCTCCCTCTTGTCCGTGCTCAAGGACCTGCGTCACTTCGTCCTACGATGGAGATGCAGCAGGGTGTGATGGGCCTCCCCACATATGCGGCAGCGACACTCACTTCGGCATGACCCTTCTGAGTGTTGGTGCGCCAGACAATTGGGGCAATACTTATTTATGAGGACCGTCGATCTGCATCCAGACGTAGGAACCGCGAACATGTCCTGAGAGGGTGAATCCCTTGACAGACTCGGCATCGGAACGATCGAGTTCCTCGAGAACATCTGTCGCCAAGTTTGTTGCGCTGGTTTCGGTGAGACGGCATGGCTGGCAAAGGCAGATTAGAGAAAAAAACAAAAAAAAAGAGGCTAGAGGGTAAAGAAAAAAAAAAAACAAATGGATTAGTGGTCATGGTTTTTCACACGTGGACACTGAACGGATAGACTTTAGATATGTTTGTCTACGGGAAGAAAGAAGACGCACACATAGCCTTTGGTGATTCGGCACGCGCGACCTGTGTAACTTTTTACAACGAACGGTCCAGCAAAGTTGAGCCCTGTATGCGTGAAGGATCGCGAAAACGTGCATCTGGGCTTAGGTAATTTACCCATCAATTGCTCTTGCACCTTTCTCCAGTGAATGAGACACACCTTGCAGGTCGTGGTCACTCGTTTGGTGAGGTGAAGTATGCACATATATTGAATACCCATCGTACCAAGAGTACTTAACGGGTCCACACTGTAACACTTTGTTGCAGTGTTTACGCAATACAATTGCCGGTCATAAACCTCAAGAGGACGAAATATGATTCGCCCACTTATACATTGGCCCGCACACAAAGAATGCAAGTGTCGGCATAATTGCTACACGAGCGGATCAATGTATATATGTGTATATACCTCCGCGCTCAGCCTAAGCGAGCATAGCTATGTATTTAAGAATACTATATAAACGTCTCTCCGCTGCCGCTTCTGGCAGCGCAGCTATAAGACTTAGACTTCTTTAATTTTAAATGTAGATCTATAAGTACAGATTATGTTATGAGCTCGGAGCAGAAACAAAAGCTGCTCTGACAAACCCAAATCTTATGAAGAATAAAGAATCTTAAATGAACCTATAAATCTAACAAAAAGTCTTCTGAATGATTGCGGGCAAACACACTTGGTTGGAACCATCAAGGGATCTCTCTCCGCTGCCACTCTACTCGATCGACATGCTACTCGATCGGACAATCATATTACATGGCGACCGTGACATCGATGGACACAATGAACTAATACAAAGGAGCACATGCCAAAAAAAAGGCAATCGCAGTAAGTAGAGTGCGATGAGTGGGAAAAGAAGTGGAGTGGTAAAGAGACTAAAGGCAAGAAAGGCCGAACTGCTAAAACTATTGAACAGCGGAGACAATATAAATTGGAACTATTCGGTTAAAATACATGCCGAAGTAGAGCACATAAAAATATTACTAAACAAAAGAACCACGCAGAAAACCACAGAAACACCCCCACATCCACCTATTCTGCAATCAGAAACATTTTGAAAACTAAACTTGTTCAATCTCCTCCCGAAAAAGCTGAAATCCCTAAATTGAAGCGGAGGTGCCCCAACGACTGCGAGGGACCACTATTCTCGCCCCACTGCGAGTACACCTGTGCGGCCAGAACCGGTACCGCCTGAGCTCATAGGCCCTGGACAACAGCAGCTGAGGCAACAAATTTGTGGGGCAGGCCGCTCCTTACGCCAACGAGAGAGAAGCTGCCACGCCTTCGGAAACCGACAGCGCTTTATAGAGCGCATATTTTTTTTAATGCACTGCGTTGCAGAATTTTTTTAATTGCACTGCGATACATATTTTTGTTTTATGATATAAAATAACTTTTGTAAGTTGAGCAACATTAACGTTGCCCGATTAGAGCGTGGCCTTAAAACCATGCAAAAACTAGGCGGGTTTCCATCTGTTAGAATACATCTTACCTTTATATAGGATCAGAAAACCATTTTTACCTTAACAAATATAAACTTACGATAAATCCGTCGAAGCAGCACCCTCGCTGTTTCTGACTAATATTGAGCTAAATAAAATTCACTTTAAACTAAATACAAAACTGTTGCTTTTACTACCCTCTACTACGAACCTAATTAAAAATATATATACATTTTTGGATATATGTCGAATGATTGGGTAATAAATTACAAATCAAGAGCTACGCCATATGTTAATAGCATAAAATTAAGAGAAATAAATTCAAATATGGTAATTGTGGAAACAAAGTCAATGGACTCCACTGCAAATTGAATTAACAAAATCGAATCGAGCACTGTTGACTCGAAGTTAACAAATATTTTATTGTCAATTATTGTTGCCATAATGTGCGCTTATATTTTGTATAAAGCCTTTATCTTTCATAATAAATGTATATCAAAAAGGGCTATAAATTAAAGCCAGGCTATCGACCTGGACAAAATATAAAGAAGCTCCGGCAGTAATTGAGAATAAAGTTTTTTAAACATATTACATCTATTCAACATTATATGTATACCTTTGTGAAATGTATTAAGAACAAAAAAAATCAACTATCCCTGAAATAAAATGAACTAAATAAATACGAATAATAAACCAAAATCAAGTATATATATATTATAGAATAAAAGCCATAAAAATGTCCAATAACGAGGTAGATATTCGGCATACTGACATGAGTCAGGAAATGCAGAAGAGCGCCATTGAATGCGCAACACAGGCTATCGAAAAGTACGATATGGAAGTAGATATAGCAAAGCATATCAAAACTGAGTTCGATTCGAAATTCAAAGGCAAATGGCATTGCATTGTAGGTACAGATTTCGGGTCATATGTGTCCCACCAGCCTGACTATTTCATATATTTCTATGCAGGAGAGCTATTCTGTTATTCAAAAGGGGTTAATGAAAAGAGCCATTCCACTTGCTTAATTCTGGGACTGCATTCGATCAATGTTCCAAACGAAATTCCATTAAATAATGGAATGAGATGAGCTCTACAAGGAACTAAATAACCTTAAGCTTGATTTTGACAAATCCTATAAGTCTTTGTCAAAGACTCGGCTAGCACAGCAAAATACTGTGAATAAGCATGCTGAAAAAAAATTAGTAGACCGCTTCAACACAGCGCGTATACTAATACATGAGCAATTGGTCTAGAGTATCTAAATACTTTCTAAAATTAAGAGAGAACTTAATATACATAAAACAAAGATATAATTTGGCCATTTCAGTGCCAATTATATTAAATACACCATTGACAGTGGAAACTGGAGACAAGCCGAAATCATCAGATTCGTCAGCTCTCGAGCCGTGCAGAGATTGATAACCCGGTCTCAACGAATCCAGAAATAGAGGAAAAAGATATAAATAACCTCACAATCCCTGCGGTCCTAATTCAATCTGAAACATCAGATCAGGACCTATCCGACTCGGACAATAACGACAGCATAGTAGAAGTTAAACCAACCACAATGGCTGATGTATATGTTGCCCAAAGGGCATATATCAAAGAAATTTCGTAAGCTATTCCGGAATTTAACGGACAAAAACTGCACCTACAGAGATTCACGACAGCATTGAAGTTAGTCAAAGTAATCAAATCCAAAATTGTGGGATCAACACTGTACAAAGTGCAAAATGAAACCACGATAAATGGAATAATTACCAAATTACAAGACACCATAGTCGGCGAAACATCCGACGTAATTAAAGCAAAAATGGCAAAAACCGTCCAGAAAGGCAAAACAAGCCGAAAAATTCCCGACGGAAATGGACAATTTACAAAAGCTCCTTGAAGCTTCGTATATTGATGAAGGCCTTTCGGCCGAACATGCTGATAAATTTAGCACCAAGGAAGCCATCATCACAATGGTTTAAAATTGTGAGCATGGCCGACTCAAGACAATATTGGAAGCAGGAAACTTCACCAACATGAATAAACCCGTCACTAAGTACATACAATTTAGTACTGAAATGACGGGCAATCCCAGCACGATATTGCTTACCAGAAGAGGAAATAACTATCGCGGTAATAATTAAACAAATAATTATCGCGGTAGAAGCAATAATAGAGGATATTACCAAAGCAACGGATATAACCAAAACAATGGTTATAACCGTAATTATAACAGTAGCAAAAATAAAACTAATAATTATAACCAAAATAATAATTATAGAAACAACAACGGTGACAGAAATAATAACAACAATGTCCGTGCTGCCCAAAGCTATTCGGGAAACCAGCAGAACCCTTCTTAGAGCCGTCAACCAGCTCTATAAAAACAATCAGCCTCAGCCTAAGTATCTTTGTAAAAATTAACAATGAAAGGACAGGTAAACCATATACTCTGTTGCTTGATACTGGTGCAGACATATCCATATTAAAAGAAAACATAGATCAGTTTGAACATATAAATAACTCTATTCATACTCAAATTTCGGGAATCGGAGAAGGTACAATTTTTCTAAAGGTTTAGTCTCAATAGAACTAACCACAGGTAAATATATAATTCCGCAGGACTTCTATTTAGTCGAGCAAAATTTCCCAATACCTAGTGATGACATACTAGGCATAGATTTCATGAAACGATATAATTACAACTTTGATCTGACTCATGGTGGCGACTCACTGATTCTTCGCCCAAATAACTTAAACTATCCAATTAAACTACAATTAGTACATACTTCTGAAAATAATGCCACAGTACTCCCAGCTCGTTCTGAAGTTATCGGTGAAATACAGATACCCTCAATTGAAAAGCAAATTCTGATACTAAATCAAGAAATTGAGGAAGGTATTTATATCGCAAATACGATATCCAACCCCAAAAACACTTATGTCCGTATTATAAACACAACAAATAGCAATAGAATTGTTCATTTAAATAAAATTAAATTTGAAACCCTAAATAATTATGATATAGTAGAAGGAACTAACGAAGAAAGAGATCACTTCGTTATGGATAAAAAAAACTAAAAATTTTCCGCCTATGTTCAAAACACAATTGAAAGATCTATGCACCAAGTACACAGATATATTCGGACTAGAAACCGAATCGATAACAACAAATAATTTTTATAAACAAAGACTTAGAGTGAAGGATGATGAGCCCGTATATATCAAGAACTATAGAAATCCTCATAGCCAAGTAGAAGAAATTCAAGCCCAAGTTCAAAAATTAATAGATGATAATATAGTTGAACCATCAGTCTCAGCGTATAATTGTCCACTCTTATTAGTTCCGAAGAAGTCTCTTCCGGACTCGGACAAGAAAAAATGGCGATTAGTAATCGACTATCGTCACGCGCCCACATCAGGAATTTAGCCCCAGCGACGTGACGCTCCTGTCCCCGTCCTACCCAAATCAGTGCCTGGAATTAACTAACGGCGACCGAGGTGGGGAGGAGTGGCACAGTGGATGGTATGAGTGGCCAATTTGGATAGGAAAAATAATAAAATTATTGTTAAAGTGTTCATTTCTGTTTCTCGTCGTCCTGGGGTGGGGTCCTGGTATATATATATATGTTTTCCGCGGGGCCGTCACTGGTCACAAACTTTTCACTTTCAAACTCTTTTCGCTGCTGGCCTAATTACGAGTGATCTTCGTTTCGGTTTCCAATTGTCGCGTGACCCAGTTCTGCTCACTCCTCTAGCGGCTGCGCTGCCACGATCCATGGCACGCGCCGTTCCTCATTCCATGCATTCTTCTGCACTGCGAACTTTCCTTCTCGCTCCCTCTTGGGCGGCAGGTGGCCAATGCAAATTCCATTTTCGCATTCCGATGCTCTGCCGGCACCTGCGCCGCGGGTCTCTGCCCTGATAGCACTCTCTGGCCTCTTCTGCTGGCCGCTGATTGGGGGATCTTATGTTCCGGTCCTCCAGCCGTCGCATCGCCGTTTTCCTCTCGTTCCTTGAAGATGTGACGTGAGGCCTGGTGTGGTCGAGGTGTGGGCCCGGCCCTATGATCCCCTAACGCCTATGGTCCTAAATGGTATTTACATCTAACCTACTCTTATACCTAATCTTAATCTTTTATTTACATTAGGTTTTCTCCATATTTACACGTTTTCTACTCGTGGCGGCGGCCACCTCGTGACCGTCGTCACACCCCCCGCCTACTTCCGGGTGGGGCGGAGGAACACCCTCACTCTCCCGAGGACGCTAATTTGTACTCGGAAGCGCTGCCCGTCCTCCTCGTCCAAATAGCGCCTGTTCTTCCGGACTCGCGTCCGCAGGCGGTCCTGCACGCGCCGGATCAATGGCGCCGGCAGTCGTCCTCCCGGCGTTGACCACTCGGTCGGAGCCGTCACCCATGGTTCCGGGGGGCTCCATGGCGCCTGTCGTGGCAGTGGCTCCTCCTCGTCCGATGCGCTGCTCAGCGAATCCTCCCATGGGACGGATCGCTTCCTCGGCCGGGGGTGCCAGGCAAGCGCCTTTGCGGCCGTGGGTCTTCTTGCCGGCGGGCGTGTGGCCAAGAATGGCCCTGGGCCAAATATCTCGGCTGGGGTGGGCGAAGCTAGCGCACCTGGGTCCAGCGTCGCCCTATAGCCGTCCCCGTCGGCCTCGACTTGATGTCCCTCCCGGGTGTTCGTGGCGGCGTCCCGCGCCTCTCCACCAGCGGTGGGGGTCTCGCGTCCCCGTCGGACACCTCGTACGTAGCCTCTAGCGGTCCGGGGACTGGCACCAGGCTCGCCAGTGTGAGGAGCGATACTTCGCCAAAGCAGGCCCGTAGCTCGGCCTCCTCCTCGGCAGTGACTCTGGTCTGCTAACCAAGCTGGGGTTCCAGGGGAGCAGCGTGGGTAAGTCATGCGATGGCGGGGTGGACATCACCCACGGGGGCGTCGTCACCTCTCGTGGTGGGGTGGCTTCCCACCGGGTTTCACCGAAGCGGGCGTCGGGCTCCACGTCTTCCT
>VNJN01001437.1:0-15925 GCA_008042485.1 Drosophila mayri
CTGGCAGTAAAGTCGGCAAAACCCACCCCTAAAACTCTCACAAATCTCGGCCTCCTCCATTCCTTGGCGTTTCCATTAAATAAATTTAACTGGAACGGACTCTGGGCCGCTGAGTTTATATCTCGGCCGTAGTGCATCCTTACAGAGGATAAATAAAGGAATAATCAAGTAGAAAGGTAGTGATAATGGAAGAACTTACAAGGTGGTCAGGAATTAAATAATAGTAAATAAAAAGAATGCTAGCAACAGCTAGTAAGAATATTTGAGTCCGAAAAGGGCCGGTGTGCGAACATCAGCGAACTGGCGGGGGTGATGGCGGTTCGGAGTGGCATCGAACAGTTCGATCATCGACGACGATAGGGCGGTTGCGAAGGGCTCCGGTTGTGTTTGCAGCAGTTAGCACAGGGAAAGGGCACAATAATGAGAGGTCGCCTTCGCATGTATTAGACGGCGTACTGTATAGCACAGGGCTGCTGTGTAGCATGGATGAAGAAATAAATAAAATAAAGAAATAAAGGTAATAAAGTTCGCCCGTTGCATGTATTAGGCGGTGCGCTGGATTACACAGGGCAGCCGCCTAGCATGGAAACTAGACGAGGTAGTAGTAATAAGGAAATAAATAAATTATGATGCAAGGAAAGGAATAGTATTGCGTAGGACCGAACATTCACATTAGACTACGTACTGTAAAACACAGGCGAATGTTTAGCATAAGGATGACTCGGAAGCTGTGAGGAGTCCACATTAAACGAAATAATACCGAAATTAGTAATGACTGTTCGGACTTGGTTTTAAAGCTGTATCGCGCAGCTGAGAAACTATCTTCAGAAAACTATGTATTACAATGGAGGAATGAATTAAAACCTTAATAAAACTTAGTAAAACAAGGGAATAGGGAATATCTATACAACCCGTAGTGGTATTACTAAAGCCAATATAAAGAAAGTGCTGATTTCAAATTAAGTACAGAACTCCTCCATTCCACCCCGCGGAAACTCGAGAACACACAACAACAAGATAGAAACTAACCAAGATAACAACACAGATAGGTACACGTCTACACATACACGCACATTAAACACACAACCATTAACAAATCAATTTAAGGGAAAGAAAGCCGTGCAAGTGAATCAAGAGTACAAAGAGGCATTTAAAGTGGTCACGGGCCATGGCGGCAATGGGGAGTAAGCTTCAAATATTGAAAGCAAGACTGGAAAAAGGGACAAATTCAGCATAATGTTCAAAAACCTAATAAAATGTATCAACGAGGAGCAAACCAGGGTAACGATTTTTATATATTTTCGGAAGCACTAGGGCTAAGGCGGTAAACAAAGACAAACTTCCTGGAAGCAACTCCGACAAGTGGGATCGGTTTTCGCTAAGCACTCCCACAAATTGAAGAGTGTTGTAATTCAGGCGTGGTAAAAAAAGAAAATTGAGACTCCCAGTATTACAGGATGAGTAGTCAAGATAATATAAGGCAAATAACTACGGTCGGTGGGTGTTTTTCAGAAATTGTCGCAGAGTCAACAAAAAAGTGTGGCCTGCCGCGAAGTTATTTTGCGGCCGTTTCGGCATTCAGTTGCATAATAAGAAGCCATGATGCTTTTAATGAAATTCGTAAAAATTCGTAAGAACCACACGAATTTTCAGTAGTTACATTATTTTATATTTATATTCTGTATTTAATTCGAGCGACGAAGTAAAAGACGGCCAAAACAAAGACCGACCGAGAATAAATGAAAGATTTTATCTTAGTGCCACAAAACATTAGATTGTATTGATATTGACTGGAGACGCTGGGTTGACGCACTGGATAATCTGGCGGCGTTCGTTTGTGTGAAATTGCTGCAATGCTGCTCAGTTGGTTGTGGCTGTTGCGCTATCCATTTGCTTTCCCATTCCCACTTTGCTGTTGTCGCTGTTGGCGGGCGGTGTCCTTCGTGGGCTTATTCTGACCGTCACAGTCATTTTCCGTGTTACAATAACAATAATACAATAACAATATTTCAATAACAATAATTATTTAAACAAATTGGCGAACAAGCAAAGAAAGGGAAATAAAGGGATGGCGCCTACTATTCGCGTCAGCATTACGACGCACCAGGCTATAAGGAAACGAAAGAAAATTGGCAAATCCACCCCACCATGATTATTGAATCAGCCGAAATTACTTAGAAATCCCTTGAAATGTTACTTTTGATTATGCCACGACACGTCCGGTATGTCCGGATTCAAACATCTCATTATTATTATTACAAATAATAAATCTTCAAAAAATTGGTCTCTTAACATTATAAAATAAGTATTTTTTTTTTTTCAAGGACTTATCTTCTTCAGATTATAGTAAATAATGAAAACAAAGAGAATATTTAAATAATTTATGTGAAAATAAACGAGTAACTAATATGGGCGTGTGAATATACTTTCTGTAATATATAAATTAACTGCATGTAAAATAAATGTCGAATAAATTTTATGTTAATAACACAACTTGTCAGTCAGTCTGAATTAAGGAGCCAATAACTTTTTAAATAAACCTTTTAATTATAGCGTTACCATTAGATTTCGCTCGATTTGTTAAAATTAGGTTTTGTACTGGTCTTACCATTATACAAGATATGGTTTAAGGTTAACTCACATGTATGCAATTCCCACGTCGAAAGATTTTTCGCCGACTGTTGCGAGCTGCATTTACGATTTTTTTAAATAAAGCTGGAAGCAGCATTATGCTTACACCTGCATTATATTGAAGTATAATAATTCACTAACATATATATTTAGAATACGAAATATAAAAAATATCTAAGGGTTCTTGGATAAATTTTATCCCGTAATAACAATTAATTTTAAAGGCATTTGTGAAGGAGTAATCTCCTCCACCATAGCATACATATAAATACGAACGAGCGACGACTCTGCTGGCCGAAGGGAGTTGAAGTTTGAAAAACGGGCGTGTAAGTGAGGAGGCATCAACATAAGGAGCAAAGAGCGACCCTAGGTCCTGCCGCAGCGAGGACGTGCGGTGATGTGGGAAATAATAGGAGTAATATTAGGGGCAGGATTAGGATAAATAGCGACGAATAAAGTAATAATACGACACTTAACAGCGACCAACGTAGACCCTTCATTTATTCATACATTCCCCCCCCCCCCTTCCTGAGACAAACTCGCACTTATACCTTCCTCCCGCCCATGCCGGACTTCGGTGTGAGCCCCGGTCTTCCGGAGTCGCTCTGGCCAATGGCACACTCCCCTCTCGGTCCCATCATGCTCTTCGGTTACAAACGGGGCCCTGGTGGTGCCGGGAAAACCTCCTCTTCATGGCCAGGAGGCATCCGATACCCGGGGCACGGGCAGTTTGCAAAAATGAATACTATGAGAGTGGCCACATGATGTGAGCAATTGTTTTTAGCTATATGCAACCATGCATAATTTATTTCTAAATAATGTTTTCACTAATACGTGTTGGCAGTTCTTTTAAGATTATTAAATATTGCATGCATGTTTTGAGGCTATTGTAGTGTGAAACGCAATTATTACAATTTGTTAGTTCTGAGCGTTGTTTTAATAGTAACGGGAAGGGGCTTTGGAAGACAGAGTGCACCAAGCCAAAGGGAGGACCAGGATCGTGTTATGATCATCAAATAGCGGCATGTCCCCAAAATATGAAGAAGGAGGAGAATAATTATGTAAAACTATTTGAAATTAGATTCGGGAAGCCCTGTGTCTTTCATAAAAAGTTTATGTCTACCTGAAAATATTAGTTTGATGCCTCAAGAAGAGGAATATTTTGGAATAAATAAAAGCTTATTGAAAAGTTTTGGAAAAATATTATGTTTTATATGGAAAAAAAATAAATTTTTGGTTTAAATTAATCGTGGTGGCCGATGAATCTATGGGCTGTAATATAGTGCTGGGTAGAGATCTTATGAATGCGTGCGATCTAAAGATTGATTTGGAAGCTTTAAAAATGGTTACGGTGGAGTGTATTGAAACTGATTACAAAAGAAAATCAAATAGGAAAGTACGTTCGAATAATTATATGGAAATTGGAAAACCGCGAAATAGTTTGGCAAATCAGCGGGAAAGTTTAGTGTTTAGGTGAGGGGCCTACAGTGCCGCCTTGGCTCACCAAAACTTAATAGCGCACCCGCGCTCGCCCCTTTTGTGTTCAGGTCCTCGCGGCTGCCGTCGCTGCTCGCGCTGTGCTTTCCGCCACTCGGGCCCGATCCCGTACTGTTAAGCTGAGCTTATCGGTCGGGATGTTAAGTTATGTCAGTTCAATGTATGAAGCGAACCAAAATACATGCAATTGCACTGGAATTATACCATCGACGCCCGGACTTCTTTTTTTCCTTCGATTCCGATCCAACGGTGGGCTTTCCTGTGCTACCAGCAGGCCGTTTTTCATCGGCATCACCCGTCCTTGGAAATCTTTTTGTGGCACCAGCGCCCCCCCTTCACATTTAGGAAAAGGGTTAAGTGAAGAAAGGTTAGGAAAAGGGTAAGGTGAAAAATGGGTGTAGAGGAAAAAGGATAAGGCACAAATTTAGAGAAAGATGTTTAAGGTACAATGCTGGGGAAAACGGTTTTTGAAGCAGGCGTAGCGGAAAATAATTTAGGTACAAAGTTAGGTAAAGGCGATTAAGGTACACAATTAGATACAAACAGGGCAAAAGAACAAAAAGGAGTGTTGGAGGTGAATTTTGAGAGAGAATAGTGACATTGGGAGATAGGGTGTATGACATTGGGGATGGAGTTAGTTATGCAGATCGAATAAAGTTAATTAAACTTTTAGAGGTATGGTATATTCAGGTGACTGAGATACCCAAGATTAGTATTCGTTTAGAAAGTATAAAACCATTTAGCTGCGTACCTCGGAGATTGTCATATAGTGAAACGGAATCATTGCGAAACCTGTTAGATGAATAGTTATACAAAGGAATCATTCAAAGTAGTAAGTCGGAATATGTATCGCCGAAAGTGTTAGTCAAGAAAAAGTGTGGCGAACTTAGATTATGTAGGTTAAATAAATTTATGATTAAGGATAATTATCCTATTCCTCTGATTGATGATCTGTTAGACAAGTTGGTAGGAAAATCGGTGTTTATAAAATTGGATTTAAATTTCATGTAATCGTAAACAACGAATCGGTGAAAAACATATCGTTTATGAATGTTTGCTTGCATGCGATCTAAGTGGGTAAGGATTAAAGTTTTTAGTTTAGAAAGACTGTTAGCATGTGAAATCACCGAATACAAATCATTATAACTTACACACAGTACTCTAAAGGGATCATGCAGTTCAAAGGAAGTTCTACAAAGGCGCAAAACTAAGGGTATGTACGATCTAGTATTTCTACTCGGGACGTGGAAATTGATCTGGCCTAACAAGTCAGTACTTTCCACGTCACCGTTAATAAGGTTATAAATGAAGGTTATGCCTAGCATAGTTCTAAGATTGGCTAAAGAGGGTAAGTTAATAAGGAGAAGTCTACTATGATAGGAGGGTAATCTCTGGTCACCATCCCAGTTTAAACCGCTTAGAGCGAAAAGCAAAAAGTTGTTTTGAACCAATTCAATGCGTTTACTATGGACTTCATACTCGCCCACAGGCTCCAAACGCAAGATCCATATTCTCAGATAGGGCGGACTAATGAAATATATAAATATTTAGTTACATAAGGGTCATCGAATTCTTTCGACCACCGTTTAATAAACCCCAGCATACCCCTGGCTTTATTCACCATGCACGAAATATAATCGATAAAGTCAAGTTTGGGATCCAGGCTGACACCCAAGTCATCAACTGTGTTAATTCTTTCCAAAGATCAGCAGTTAAGCGTGTAAATTGCAAGCTTGGGAACGACACGAGAGAATGTCATTAGCTTACATTTAGAGGCATTTAAGTTTAGTAGGTTTATGCGGCACCAGGTTTGGAAGCTATCAAGATCTGTTAGAAAATCAGACTGGTAGGCGACGGTCTTGTATTGCACGCAAAGCTTGACATCATCAGCGTACATGAGTACTCTAGAATTTGTCAAAACTTCGGGAAGATCGTTAATAAATAATGTAAACAACAAAGGACCCAGGTGGCTCCCTTGCGGGACACCTAAAGTGACTCGGAGAATATTAGATAAATTGTTTTTAAAAAGAACCTTTTGCGTCCTGCCTGTCAGATAACTAGAGATCCACCTAAGAAGATCAATTGGAAAACCCATTAAGTCGAGTTTCCTGAGGAGAAGGGAATGATTAACGGAATCAATTGCTTTACTGAAGTCAGTATAAATTACATCCGTTTGAAGGTTATTCTGGAAGCCCTTTATAATGAAGGAAGTGAGCTCCAAAAGGTTTGTAGTTGTTGATCTTCGCTTTACAAATCCATGCTGGCATGGAGAAATAACTGATCTACAAAGGTGCTGCAAATGTAGAGTAGTAATGTTTTCGAAAAGTTCAGGTATGGCCGAAAACTTAGAGATTCCTTTATAGGTTTTGGCCTCCGATTTGTTACCTTTTTAGTGGGGAGGAATAATGAATGATTCCTTTCAAATAAGGGGAAAGTTCGAGGTTTCTAAGGATAAGGTAAACAATTTCAGAAGGGGCGAGCACAGGGCATCGGCACAATACTTAGGCACACAGCCCGGTATTCCCTCGGGGCCAGGCAGATAAACACTTTGAAGTTAATAAAAAGCCAAATTTTAATAATTTTTGTAAAGATTGTATATATTCAAGGAACTCAGAATCAATTGTTTTTAGAGAAAGATTTTTGTATTTTTCATTTGCAAAATCATATTGTGTTTTTGTCAGTTCTCGGCTGATGCATCTTATCATAGAGCTTTTAAAAATCAGCGATAAATATAATCAAACCAGCGAACCGAGCAAAGCGGGCGATAATGATTTTACATAAAAAAACAACGCCGAGCTTCTGAACTCCCATATAAACCCATAAAAATGACAACCCGACGACGGTCGCCTGCTATCGGAGAAGTATGTTATCCCAGGCTATCAGGTGCGACGATGGGTTCTCCAGGAGCTTCCTCTCGGGATGCGTGGCTAAGGTCTTAAGATAAGGCTAGTCACGCCAGGAAGGTCCCAAAGAGACCCAGAGCTCACATTTAGTTACCCAAGGGGCAGACTTACCATGCAAGGGTGATCACAGGTCTAAAGGCTCAGAACCCGGATGTCCATGCATCGGACTGAACCAATCAATCCTTAAATCAGAGAAGGAGATGAAAACGAGCCAGCCATTTCTCCTGCTGATAAATCTACCCTGCCTTCCGCAGCTCGAGGCGATCGACTACAAGGTCCGGTATGGCATCAGGAAGGCCAAGATCAAGGTCTTTCTGGCAAGCTATTGGAGGAGACCGATGACACAAACAAGATGTTGGATGACACGGTCATCGACGACAAGACCGCCGACACAACACCCAAAACAATCGATGTCGAGCACAGTGCAGATTAATCTGAAGCGCAGCTCGCTCGCTTTAGCTAATCTCACAATCCGTCTGATACAGGAGCCTTGGACCAGGGACGAGCAACTCGCTGTACTAAGGATCCTCGGATACACATTACAGTGCACTAACTCGAATGGTAGGCCGAGAGCATGCATAGTAATAATAAAATCCTTAAAAGATTTGTTTCAGCGGATGGAAGCGGGATGTTGATCGTTTCGGCATGCATGGCCCACGAACCGGCCCCGCCTGAGCCGGTAGTCAAGCTGCTACAAAGAGCTGAAGATACTTAGACGACCCTAGTCCTGGATTGTGATGCTAACGCAAGGCACACGCTCTGGGGAAGCTCGGAAACATACGAAGAGGTGAGTCAATTTTTGATAACATTTTCTGTCGCATCGTTACAATATGTAACAAGGGTAGGACGCAAACATTAATTTTTCTAGCACAGGTAGTTTCCAGGGTTAGGAAAATGTGTTAGATATCAGCTTACAAAACGAACAAGGCAATTTGAAGCTAGAGAACAGGAGAGTATCGACACAAACCTCTTTCTCCGACTATAGGTACCTTTTCTTCGATTTAGCGGTACAGGTAAGTAAACAAGTACCGAAAAGAAATCCACGCAAAGCATATTGGGGCAAATTTAGGGAAAGAGTCCAATCAAAGGTTGGAAGTAGGAGCATAAAAGAACAATCCTCACTTAATTCCATCGACAAGGAAGTGGACGACCTTACCAACATACTAAACAAAGCCTTCCACCATGGTGGACAAAAGAACTCCGCGATCACAAGAAAAGGAAAGGAAGGCGCGGAAATCTTTCAAAACTACTATAGCTATGGCCAAGGAATGGGAACGGAACCATACAAGGAGGTGTAGAGGGCATACAAAAAAGCGATCTACGAGCCCAAAACGGACTCATCTCAGAGTCACTGGCGTAAAAGACACTGGGAGACTAAGTAAGATTCTCGCCAAAGGAGACCCCAATTAACAGGGCGGACGGTTCTGCCACAACAACGGTACAGGAGTCACTGACATCATTACCACTGAGAGAATCCGGTGGGTAATTGATTCCTTTGACAAACACAATACTCCGGGACCAGACGGCATAATACCAGCAATGCTACAAACAGCAAAAGACAGAATCTGTAGATGGCTAAAAGCCATCATCTACAAGGCTTGCATTAGGCTGACGTTTATTCCAGCGGAGGGAAGCGAAAGTCCTATTTATAACGAAACCAGGCAGAAGGGGTCACATCCTAGCAACGGATTACAGGCCGAATAGCCTCACGTCCTTCGACCTTAGGACACTATAGACCCTCTTGAATGTTTACATCCGGGAGATGCTGGAGAAATATAGTTTTTTGGATGCACAACATGCATACCGGAAGGGCAGGTCGACAGATACAGCACAACACAAAGTAGTGGCCGCCTCCAGTTACATAATGAAATGCGCGCTAGGGCTGCAAATACCTGCGGACTAGGCATCAACCCAACAAAACAGAACTAATGCTCTTCACCAGAAGAACTAAGATTCCAACCTTCAATATACCCAATATAGACGGTACGAAGCTATCGGGGCAAGCAAAGTTTCTAGGAGTGATACTAGACCCGAAACTGACATGGAAGAAAAACTTTGCAAAAAGAGTTAGGAAGGCAAGCATTGCTTTCTACTCCTGCAGGAAAATGTTTGGGAACAACTGGGGGCTACACCCAAAAATTAGGCCAATTCCAACATACGGGGCCCTGGTATGGTGGCCAGCATTAACCACAGCCTACAACATATCAAAGCTCACAAGGATACATCGAGCAGCGTATGCAGGAGCTGCAGGAGCGATGCGCTCATGCCCTGCGGCTGCTTTAAATACTATCTTCAACATAATGCCAATATATATGTTCGTTAAGGACATTGCCGCGCAGATTGCAGTAAGACTGAAAGCTGGAAAAAAAAAATGGCACAGGGCACGGTAAGATATTTGAGAGCATTAGAATGGACACAAACGAGAGAACAGACTACATGATGTGACGCGTGCCGCGCACATAATAGAGAGATTTGAATTGGATGCGCTAACTCATACTAACGACCAGGGGCACACTGTGCGGAGAAGAAGAGGATAAAGCCGATCACGGCGGGCACACTAGGACACGCCTGGCTCTATATTATGCGGGCCGCTGGCCTTGGAAAAGCACTTAGCAGCCGACGGCGATCGGGAGCGGTAAGCCTCTAGTAGCACACTCCCAGTAATCAGCAGTCAAAGTCATTTTTGGGCGAACCGAATCTTAGGATTTGGTTTGCAGTACATAGTCTGGCAGACTTTCAAGTCGCGGCTATAATTCGGCCCGCCGAATTCTTTCTGAAGGCTTTCGAGTCCGCAAACTGTAGACTTTCTAGTCCGCCTCTCTCTGAAGACCTTCGAATCCGCAAACTGTAGACTTTCGAGTCCGTCTCTCTCTGAAGACTTTCAAGTCCGCAAACTGTAGACTTGCGAGTCCGCCTCTCTCTGCAAACTTTCGAGTCCACGAACTGAAGACTTCTGAGCCCGCCTCTCTCTGAAGACTTTCGAGTCTGCCAAGCGAAGACTTTCGAGTCCACCTGCTGACGACTTCCGAGTCCAGACGACCGAGGCGACGGCACTTCCTGGTTCGCGACGCAACGTATCCGAAACTCTGTCTACTGAACTGTTAAATAAAGAGTCAGATCTACTTAAACGAATTCTCTCATCTGTTCTTACTGGGAACGGGCAAACAACTCTTAGAGCTACCACTCGGACTATAGATTTACTGAGCAGACCCTGGACGTCACTAAGCTATCTGGAAATCTGCGGCAAGACCGTCGAAATAATCACAGAACTGAACTCGGGGCATGGTTTCACAACCTCGTATTCAACGAAGGAAGATTGGTCCATGGGAACAGTAAACATAGAAGACGAGGTATCCTATACCGACGGCTCCAAGATGAGCTGTTGCGCAGGCTGGGATCTACGCCGAGCACTTCAGTCTTTTGAATTCGGCGACGGTCTTCCAGGCTGAACTACTCGCCAAAAAGGAAGCAGCCAGGCTTTGAATGAGACGAGGACTCAGCGATACCACCATACGGATCTACTCGGAAAGCCAGGCGGCTATCAAATCACTGGTCCCCGTGAGAACCACGACAAGGTGAATGCAAGGAGGTCCCTAATAAACTTGCAGAGGACAAAAAGGTACAAGTATCCTGGGTACCGGGACACAACGACATTCCAGGGAACGAAAAAGCAAACGAACTAGCGAGTGCAGGTATATAATCTAGACATTTTTCTAGTATATAATATAGATATTTTTCTAGCATATAATTTGGCTATTTTTCTGGTATACAATTCGGATATTTCTTTAGTATATAAGTTAGACATTATTTTAGGATATACTGTTTAGGTATAAGTACATACGCGATTAATCCCAGATTCCCCTATCGATTATGTAGCACGGGCGGTCATACGGAGAAACTCAAAACCTCCGTTATGTTTGGCGGGCCCCTTTATTTGAGTTGTATACAGTCGACTATAAAAAGGCAGCACATGCATGGAAAAACGCTCTTTCACTTCGCTGAACCACCGGCTCTACACGTGCTGCCCGGCGCGATCAGCAGTGTCCACCGCCGTTCGCCGCTACCGTCAGCGCAACGCCGCACAGTGGCGCCTTTTGGTCATTTAGCGTTGCCCAAATCATAACATTTGAACCAAATAAGATAATCGAATAATTTAAACGGAATTCGACAGAGAATTGATGTAAAATGTATATATCTAGTGGACAATGTGCCACGACCACCCATTCGCCCATTTATATGGTATCAAAGTGAAAAAATCAAGTTTTCTCATAGAAAATGGTTACAATAAAAAAATGTATTTAATTTCTTTGCTTTAATTTTATCGATTTGCTCAAATAAAAGTATTTTAAAAAATCAAAAAAAAAAAAATATTTTACAAAATTTTTTTTTTTAATTTCGATTTTTTTTTACCTTTTTTTCTAACATTTTGAGTAACATCAAAACATAAAAATATATGAACATATGAACATTTGATTCCTCATCCGTTAGGGTCTTAAAATCATTCAAAACAAAATAAATTAATTTCAACACTGCAATGCCCTTGCACGCTACGGGTACCTCTAAAGCATTTTTATCCATTTTCGTGTTTTTTGACCTTGAGTTGTTTCAATAAAATTACTGCCAAATGTGGAGTCGCAGCTCAACGCAGACTTTCTAAACGGATTCTGGTTCAGGAAAAATACACGGAACTAACCTATTCAGTGCCGTTATACCGCGGATCTGAGTCCGCTTCCGCGACTCCGATCCCGCTGCCTGCCACTGCCCTTGGCAGTGCCCTTAGCAGTGCTCCTGGCCGCAGCGCCAGCCAGCCGCCCGCCTGCGTCCGCGAGTGCGTCGTTGCCGTGCCGCTCACCAATTTTGTGCGCAGCCCCCACCCCGCAGGTGCAACTGCGCCGCCGCACATGTGACGCAGGCCGCGCACCGCCGCCGCAAGCCACCCTCTGCCAGTGCCGACGGCAGAGCCGGTTCCAGTGCCCGTGACCGCGCGCCCACCGGGGCCGCCACGCCGCCGAGGCCACCCCAGTCGCCGAGGCCACCACAGTCGCCGAGGGCGCCACTCTCGCGCCCGCCTGTGACCGGGCGTCCGCCGCCCGCGCTCCCAGCCAAAGTCGCATACGTTTCCTGGTTGGCACGAGGACGCATGTAAGTCTTCTTTACGAAACTTCTCCTATAAGCCCAAAATCCTGCCTTAATATTCTTTACTGGCCTGCAACTAACTATAAGCTAAATTTAAACGAATAAATTGTACTTGCCTCTTACGAACATAAGTTTTCTCCTTTTCTATTGATTTTTCTGGGTCCTAGGGTCCCTCTCATACACGCCTCGCGCCATCCCTTGCCTATCTTCCCCAAGGTTCCAAGGTTTCAACCGGAGACGATCCATTTTCACCGGCTACAAGGTTTCCAACCGGAGACGACCAAGTCCTACCGGCTCCAAGATTTTCAACCGGAGGCGTTTTCTTACCCACCGGATCCAAGGCCATCACCGGAGACGATCCTCATCCTATGACCCCACGGTTCTCACCGGGGCCAACTCCTTTCGGCCGCTCCACGGTTTTGACCGGAGACGCCCTCCGCCAGCAGCCCAAGGTCTTCACCAACGGCGCTGACCACTGATTCCCCCTCGCTGCCTCCAACTTCGCCCACCTGCACCAGCCTTGCCGACTCGCTCGGGATCCCTACTCCCATTTCAGGACCTGTCCTTTGGGGAATCCTTTCTTTTCCGCTAATACGACCCTCGAAATCAAGCGAGGCGCGACACTTGAGGTTAGGGTCACGTTAATTACAAAATTCCAGTCAAAAATCCTTAGTCCCACCATACAAAAATCTTGTATGATCCTCCCCTGGACACGACTGAATCTCGTCCTGGCCGGAGGTCCGTTACAGTACCTAAAGTTTCCTTCCTTTCCAGCACCAGATATCGTCATATATTCGGCTTCAGTTGTCGACAATGCCACTGTGCGCTGTTTTCTGGACTCCCAACTTACTGCTGCGTTTGCAAACATAAATGGAAATCCTGTGTATGATCGTCTGTCATCAATTTAAGAACCCCAATCGGCATCCGCATATCCGAAAGGGTTCTTGCCTGTCTTCTTCAATGTAGGGCCACTGTTCTCGCTCAATTTTAGGTACCGAAGAACTCTCTTTGCTGCTGTCCAGTGCTGTTGATTAAAGTTACTGTTAAATTGGCTTACTAAACTTACGGCATGAGCCAGGTCTGGTCTGGTGCAAAAAGCTAGATACATCAAGGAACCTGTAAGACTTTGGTAGATCTCTCGTTTTAGGTCTTTCTTCAGCAATTGGAGACATGTCTTTGGATAACTACTTATTCGCAGCCACGGGTATTGATACTGTTTTCCTTTTCCATGTCAAAACGTTTAATTACCTCATTTGCACAACATCGCTGGTGCATATTGATTTCTTGCTTTCCAGGTTCTGCTCGAACTCAATTCCCAAACAGTACTTGAGTAATCCCATGTCCTTCATGTCGAATATCCCTGCCGGTTCCGCCTTTAATGCAATGAGTGACCTTTTATCGTTCGATGCCACCATCAAGTCGTCCACGTATATCAACACAATGACAAGGATTTCGTTTTCATTTATGGTGTACACGCAAGGATCACTTTTTAGTGGCTGCAGTCCCAAACTCTGTTGTTTTCCATCTTGCTTCTTGTACCATTGCCTTCCAGACTGCAAATTGCAAATTTTATTTGTAGCATACTTTTTGCAATCATCGCCATCTAGGATCATTTCTAACTCTTTTGGTATCTCCACGTAGACGTCTTCAGTTATTTCGCCGTTGAGGTATGCACTGATGAAATCTAACTGTTGGATCTGCATTTCAAGTTCGACCGGACAAGACCATGAGCATACGTTTGGAGCTCAGGCGTGCTACAGGCGCGAAGGTTTCGCAGTAACTTACACTGGATGTGCGAATCCTTTCGCGACAAGTCTCGCCGTCCGCCTTTCAATTCCACTATTGACGTTTCTCTTTGTGCGCAAAACCCACTTCGTCTTGATTTTTTCTGAGTTTTCTGGTCGATCCACTAAGGTCCATGCTTCGTTCATGTCCAGAGCGTGGTATTCATGTAGCATTGCTGCCTTCCATTCATTACAATCAGGGCCTTTGTTCCAATTTTACATGGATTTCTGCTTGCTTTTCGGGATTATCATTCAAAAGATCGATTAGAATCTCATGGCTTTCTCTAACATCCGTGTTGACGAACTCTTCATACTGGTTCTCTTCTTCAAATTTGTCAAGGAACTTTACATCTCGGTTTTTGTAGGTCTTTCTTTCAGCTGGACACCAAAGCCGATATCCCTTTCTTTCCTGTTCGTACCCTATGAAGATACATTTCTTGCTTTTTGGGTAAAATTTACCTCTTTCTGGTTTCTTGTCCAACATATACCCGACGGTTCCGAATACCTTTAAGTATGTATATATTGATTTCTTCCCTCTCCACAACATGCAGGGTATTTCCCCATATAAGCTTCGAGTCGTGGTTGCTGTCAATATCGATTCTCCCCAAAAACTAGGAGCAAATCCGCTTTAAAGCATCATGCACCGTCCAATTTCAACTAACGTTCGGTTTTATTCGTTAAGCAACTCCGTTTTGTTTTGGTGTATACTCGTTTGTTAGCTCGATTTTTATTCCCTTGGCTTTAAGGAAATTTGAAAATTCGTTATTTTCATATTCTTTTCCACTGACTGTACACAGTGTTTTTATTTTTCTGCCCGTTGGATTTTTAACGAAGTTTTTGAATTCTTTGAAATTTTCTATCACTTCACTTTTCTATTTTGGAAAGTATATTTCGCACCACTTGTTTTTATCGTCTATGAAAGTAACAAAGTGTCTGAAATTTTTGTGCGACTTGACCCTTATTGGCCCGCAATCGTCAGAATGCACAGCTCCAGAACTTCCGTTGATTTTGATACCGACTATGTGAACGGTTTCTTCGATTGCTTCACCTGAAGGCAAATTTCACAATTCTTTATGTTCTCGCTTAGGTTTAGTTTAATACCGTTCTCTTTTTCATTTCGAATCATATTTTTCAAGTCAAATTCATTTTAAGTGTCCCAATATTTCATGCCACTTCTGAGGTCACTGCAATATTTGTTTACGTTTTGTGCTACGTTGCATTTTTCTCGTCCGAGGTGAAATTGCGAACTTTTTTCCGTTTTCGGATCAGCTATAACTGCACAGTAGCGTTAAAAAGTAATTTCAAAGCCGTGATCTGTGATTTTTGACACTGATGGCTGAGGTAGGTATAGCGTTTCACCTAAGCTTGCCGTCACGATCGAGATTTCTAGGAGTACACTTCTGTTTAGGTGAGGGGCCGCTGCTGTGCCGCCTTGGCTCACCGAAACTTAAGAGCGCACCCGCGCTCGCCCCTTTTGTGCTCAGGCCCTCGGGTCGGCCGTCGCTGCTCCCGCTCTCGGGCGGTGCTGTCCGCCACTCGGGCCCGCTCCCGTGCTGTTAAGCTGTGCTTATCGGTCGGGAGCGCGGCCCTTATGTTAATTTAGTTTTAGTCTCATGCATGAAGCCAAATAAAGCTGACACGAACAGCCTTACCCACGACGCCCCCGACTCTTCATTTTCGAGCCTCCGTTTTTCTTTTCGTTCACGACGTGGGTTTTTTCCGCTGGGCCTTCAATCGCTTTCTGGACATCTTTTTGCAGCACAAGCGCCCCCCTTCACATTTTGGTCCATCAGAGCCGGATTTTTTTTGTGGATTCGCCACCAGCAGTTCCCGGCATTGGTCCGCCAAAAAGATAAGTACGACATTTCTCCGTCTTCGTCTCGCTGCCGGTCTTCAGCAGTGGTCCGAACATTAAATTTCGTTCACACTGCTGTAAGATTTGTTTTTCCTTCCGTGTCAGCTCCAAGTCCGAGT
>VNJN01001439.1:0-15426 GCA_008042485.1 Drosophila mayri
AGAACTGAGGCTGCCAGGAACAGTGTTCGACAGGGCCACCGAAGGGTCGGGAATCCAGGAGGAAAAGGTGGAGGACAGGTGGAAACGTATGGAGGAGCAAAGAAGAAAAGCAATAGGAAACATGGTCGGCGCGGCGGAACTGCAAAAGACCCGCTATGATCTGAGGAAAAGAGAATGGAGACCGAAGGTTAGCGACTGGGTACTGTGTAAGACACACCACCTATCAAAAGCGATACAGAAGATCAACGCAAAGCTAGCACCAAGATACGGCGGTCCATGGAAGGTAGTGGAATTCGTCTCACCCGTGATCTTGGCGTTAAAAAACAAAAGTACACAGAAGATAAGACGGGCACATATTGGAGACACAAAACCGCACGTGGAAATATCGCACGACCCCGATCACGACACATCGATTGAAAACCATCTCGATACATCGATACATAGGGGGCGGGGGTCACTCTAACTCATGATTCTAACCTCGCGCTCATTCAGCATCGACCATTGACAGAGACTGTATATAACCATATTGCACGGGACAGGTTGATGAAATATACTAAAGAAATTTGTGTTCTCGTTACAGGCAATATGGGAGAGATTTAAGGAGAGCGCGGAGAGGTTCAGGCAGAGGCACGTGGCGGCGGCAGCAGCGGCGACACCGGCCAAGCTGGTGGAGGCAGCAGCAATCCCGGTAGCGGGCAGGAAACGGACGAAGCCGGCGAAGATGGGCAGGAGGGCGATCAGGGCACCGACAGAGCCCACAGGAACGGCAGTGGCACGAAAAGCGGGCTACGAAGGCACGGGCAGGCGGCGAGTGGCCCACGTGCCACGGCAGATGAGGCTCGGAGGGCAGGGGACGACCACCCCGGGGGCGACGAAACCCGCTCAACCGGAGGCGGTCAAGTCCCTAGTGGCAGGCCCAGGGATGCCAAGTCAGAGGTCGGGAGCGCAGGAGGAAGAGGGTCCACCACCCTTGGTACCACGACCGCCGACGCCGGATCAGGACATCCTGGAGCTGCACCCGGTGGAAAGGAGTGAACGGGGCTGGACGTTGCCGGCCGGGGCATTACATGAAGATGTTGAGGGCGGATATGTAGTCCTAAAAAACTCAGCAAAAAGATTGGGTATTGCCTGATCAGAATTTATTGTAGTATTCCTAAATAAGAGCGAGGGTGTAAAACGTGGGTTTACGTTTATAGTTAACAAAGTTATAAAACTGTTTAGGGTCCTGCGTGAACTGGACCTTGCAACGAGTCAAATAATCAAAAATAAGATGAGAAAACTGCTTTGAACCAGTGAGTATATATTTATTATAAAGCTTAGATTTTAGGTTTTTTAAATGTGTTAGCTCTTTGGTAAACCAAATTGGTTTATGAGAGACCGACGGGTAGCTTTTAGGAACACATAAAGAGAAAATGAGTTCATGGCACTATAAGAGATATCAACGGCGGATGCCATGTCAGAGCTCGTGTATAGATTTTTCCAATCAAATTCTGTTATTTAGCCTCTGATACTCAGCCTTTTGGAAACAGCGGACTCTGTTTAATCAACTACCAGATGTCATTGCTAAAACTGTCCTAGTGTCGATAGTCACATCGAAAGTAGGATGATAAAGATCTTCACGTTGCGTCATTGGAGGAACTCTAATTAGATTTAAACCTACAGGATCGGAGACTAAGCATAGATCCAGTAAGCGGTTTAAAGAATTAAAAATATGGTTAACTTGAGATAAAGATAAATTAAACAAGCCGTTTATGAGGTCTTGCTGTGCCGCAGTGTGAAGGGCGTTAGACATTAAAAAATGTTATGATTTTTCTGTGAGCAATGAAAAAAGCCGACTGAAGATATCTATTTCATTTTAGAAGTTATTAATTAAATGCCGCTAGACCCGAAATACCTGGCGAAGGTGGTGGATTAGAGAGGAATAGTGTGTGGATGCGGGTGTATGTCGAACACGTCGGTCGTCTACATCTTGATTATTGTTTTATTACCAGTCTATGTTTCCTACTCCTTGCCCTAATCCTAACTCTCTTCCCGCGGGCCTCCCTCCATGGGTGTTAGCGGGGTCCATAGCCGCTCAACTGGGTCCGCCTATCCAGGCGGCGGCCCAGGGTCCAGCTCCGGATCACTCTGGCTAAATGTTTCTAAGTCCAGGGGCATCCTTGCCCAGGCACTTAGACCCGAGGGTCGATCTTGTCCTCCGTCGTTGACCACCGAACCGCTATCCGAATCTTCACTATCGCACACGTCTGCTTTTTCCCCTACTGCCCTTCAAGGGGCTTCCCGTGTCTCTCCCCATGCTAATTTATCCCTAACTTATAGCTACTATTTAAAAATTTAGTCTTTTATATATGTCGCGGATTATTTGCATTATTATAACCACACTGTGTGTGTGTATTGAAAAGTGTAAAGGGAAAGGTGAAATTGAATTTGTGCTAGTATTCGAAATCATGCCACGTTTCGCTGAAAATCCAGTTGAGGACTCATATAATGAATCAACGTTATAAGAAGTGGGATTACCTCAGCCTCCAGTCAATGATGGAAATCTTCTAGATATCTTGGAGTTACAGTAATTTCGCCAAACTAATAAAACAAATGCAACGCTCTCAAAATGAACCAAAAGATGCTAAATCCATTGTACTGCCAAAGTTCAACCCTGATCTTCCACGATCTGACGCGCTGTCCTGGTGTTCAACGGTTGACTACATTTTGTCTGAAAACCAGCCCGTAGGCAGCGCTCTTGTAATGGCCATCAGCAAATTACTGGAAGGCATCGTATCTCACTTTCTCTCGCAGACATGTTTTTCCGGCATCACATGAACGCAGTTTCGAGAATTATTTCTGCAATTTTTTTCTGGAACGGAGACTTCGTCCGGAGGAGCGTCCTCCAATCAAAAGCAACATCAAAGAGTGAGTCGTTTCAATTTTACTTCGACTCTAAGGCCAAATGCTCACTCGTTAAGGAGACTGCATCGCTGAGATTATCCCGGACTGGAATAAACATCGTTGTTACATTGAGGGGTACACGGGGAAACTCTGTTTTTTCTAATTCGTTCATTAGCGGTATCCCAAAGAGCCGCATGACTACAGGACAGCTAGAAATTCGCTTGATTGATCAAAATAAGATGGTTCGGAGGCGCCCTTATCGTTTAAGTGTGGAGGAAAAAGAAAAGGTTAGACGTTCAATTCAAGAGCTGTTGGATGCGAACATAATAAGACCCAGTTACTCTACTTTCGCGAGTCCGATGTTACTTGCCCGGAAGAAAAATGGGACAGACCGCCTCTGCGTCGATTATAGGGAGTTTAATGGCAATACTGTTTCCGACAAGTACCCGTTGCATCTATATACGAATACTTGGCTATGCCTTTTGCACTTAAAAATGAGCCTTTTGTATTCCAAAGGGCTATTATACATGCCTTAGATGATCTGACTAATAAATATGCTGATTTTTTATAATGACAATGCAATGATAGTCGCACGTACTAAGGAGGAAACTTTTGTGATATTACAAATCACCATACAAACACTAGCCGAAGCAGGATTTTCTTTCAACATATAGAAATGTTCCTTTCTCAAATCTTGTGTTGGGTATTTAGGTTTTGAAGTTAGAGCAGCCGAAATTCGACCGACCAATGACCAAAACTTACCACCCCCGCAATCCGTCACTCAACTAAGACAATTTATTGGTCTTGTCTCATATTTTCGACAGTTTGTATCCAAGTTTTCACAGTTGCTAAAACCACTATATGCTCTAACTTCAAAAAGTATGTAATTTTTATGGGAATTAGAGCACGAGCCAATAACACAGAAAGTAATTTCTATTCTAACTTGTGAACCTGTTCTAAATATTTTCTATCCACAATTTCTTATTGAGCTCCATACAGATGCGAGTGCTGATGGCTCTTGCGCAATTTTATTGCATAAAATCTAACACCAGCCACGAGTTATCGAATACTTTAGTAAACGGACCTCGCCAGAAGAATTGTGTTACCATTCATACGAACTCGAAACACTGGCGGTTTACAATTCTATTAATTTCTTCGTGTTTCGTGACCGTAATTCGCTCTTGCACACAAGCAAAACTAACTTCGAGAGTCCATAGGTGGTGGTCGTAAATGCAATCTTTTGAGTTTTACACTCAATATAAGTCAGGTAAAGGAATGACTCACGAAATCCCAGTAAAATCCTGGTAAAAATGATCAGAAGGAATATATAATCGTGTCAATAGACGCGTTCACGAAGTTAGTTTCTTTGTCCCATACAGTGAGGAAAGATACGGAGAGTTCGGCGTCCCTTCTCGTCTGATTGCAGATCAGGAACGTAGTTGTATTTGTAGTACAGCATTTCGTAATTTCTGCTCTGTTCAAACAATAGATTTGCATTTGATCGCCACGGGCGCTAGTCGGGACAATGGCCTAGTAGAGCGAGTTAGGAGTACTCTAAAATCCATATTAACGACGGTTGAGACAGGTCAGTGTTCATGGCAGGATGCTCTATGTGAAATTCAACTCCCTCTTAATTGTACGACCAATAGAGGGACTAAGGTTATCCCTTTAGAAATGCTTATTGGCAAAGAAGGAAGGCAAAGAAGCAAACCAAAATATGAAAAAGAAGGCCCATTACGATATGGCTAGATTTGATAAAGTTAAAGGTTCTATTGTAAAACACAAGGTCGGTGTATGTGTATTGTTTAAGAATGAAGAGCGTTAGACAAAACTAGACCCTAAGTTTAGAGGACCGTATTAAGTGACCAAAATATTATAGGGAGATCAGACTTAAGGCATTAAATAGTAATTGAATATATAAATATCCTTACGAATTTTTGAGACTTATGCCTGAGAAGGGGATTACCACAGAGTTGGTTGATGAATTTGATGATGAAACAGCCACGGAGCTCAATGACGAAGGTGGTGATGAAGATGCCACAGATCAAGCCGGTGAGGGCTGTGATTTTGAAATAGATTAAAATTTTGGAAATAATCGATGAATTGTTATTTGGCCGGCTTACGAACTAAACTGCGAGCTTTTGTGATGGCCGGCTTACTTTGATATAAGCTGTGGGCCAAATGAACTCATTTATTGACTGGCCAGTTTATCTTGTGGATTACTGTGTGCTAGTAGTTGTCATGTTTGTAAATTAATTAAGAATATAATCGGCATATGAAAGAAAAAGCTGAAGAATTGTAATTAATTAAATTTAAGCTGGTGGTATTCCGGATATCATGGCAAAAGTTCTATGAAGATAACATATAACAAAATACGAGAAACTTTGAAACAATTTTGTTCGATTCTGATTTAATAAGAAAGAAAAAAACATTTTTGTGAAACTCGTTTGAACCCTGTTTAGAAAATAAAAGAATAGATTTTGTAAGCCCTTATATGGACGTTGATGCACTACGGTCAGTACACTCAAGTGGCCCTTAAGAAACCAGGGACGTGCCGGTTAGGGTTAGGTATTAGTGGACGTCATTAATATATAGAATAGAATACGAGGAATTAAACTAGCGGCGAGCTGCCTGAATGTTTGCATACATGCGATCTATGTAGGGATTAAAGTTTTTAGTTTAGGAAGACTGTCAGCATGTGAGATAACCGAATACAAATCATTATAACTTGCACACAGTACTCTAAAGGGATCATGCAGTTCATAGGAGGATCTACAATAGCGCAAAACTAAGGGTATGTACGATCTACTCGGGACGTGGAAATTGATCTGGCCTAACAAGTCAGTACTTTCCACGTCACCGTTAATAAGGTAATAAATGGAGGTTATGCCTAGCATAGCTCTACGATTGGCTAAGCAGGGCAAGTTAATTAGGAGAAGTCTACTATAATTCGATTCAATTCGATCTTTCTCTTCGTAGGGAACGGTCGTGTTTTTGTTTTGCGCTCCGTCTTTTGTGATAATTTTCGATTTAAAACCACCGGGGTTTCTTCTAATTTATCATATAAATATCTACAATACCGTTTGCTACCGCGCGTGCATGCACTTTTCTGTGTAATTAATTTGCATTATAAATCACCTTTTAGTTTGTGCTAAGATGGTTATCATATCTTACCTCACTTTTCCTCTTTGTTCTTACTTCCGTTTTTATTTTTCACTCCACCGCTCGTGAGTTGTTTGCTGTTTAGCTGCTTCTAAGCGGTCAATAGCTTTCAGATCTCTTGTGACTTCTGCTGATTAAATTTCCAACTCTTGCTCTTTTCTGTTCTCTTTCCCTCTCTTGAGTTTTTTTTTTGTACTTATAATGTGTTCAGCGGTTCTAAGGTTGTGAATATGTCCCAGAAAGTCGTCTGCAACGTAAAAAACTGCCAAAACGTTGTTTTGGCAGACCAGCCCACTATCCATTGCTGGCTTTGGGAGGCAGTATTGCATGCTAAGAGCATCAATATGACAGGTCGAACGGCTGACGCAGTGTCCAGCAAAAAGGGCCTGCGTTATTGTTGTGAGGCCTGTCGACAGGTTGAGAAGCAGATATCATCCTTCATGCGTCAGACTAGGAGTAGATTTTCTGAGATCATGGCCACTTTTCGCAGGGCGAATGACCTGTTCTCCGCACTAGACGCTCAATTTAATAGTATGAAGCTATTAAATGAGTCGCCGAAACGCAAAAAATCCGCTGCTAGTCGGCTGCAACTGTGTGAGACACAGCAACCAATTTCCTGCCACTCCCCGTCGTCACAGCCCCCGGTCTCCGTTCCAATGGTTCTGAGATCAGAAACGATCAAAGATTCGGTAACCGAATCGGTCGTTGTGGCATCGGAAGGCGCAGCCAACAATTTCTGTGTCGTCAGTTTTGTCCAATGCGGAGTCCAATTCTTTGGCTCCGCAAAACCCCATAGAAAAACCGACCCAGGGTCCAACATTGCCCGGAATACCGGCCGTGCTTGGTAACAATTCGTTACGCAAGCCCCTCACAGCAGTCCCACCTTCGAAAACAATATTTGTTTCGAGGCTTGCCCACGGTTTGCATCTGAAAATGTCCTAGCCTATATTCAAGGCGAAATACAAGCTGGCAATGTCAAGGTGGAAAAATTCAAATTTTCGTATGCCAGAGACATTTCATCTTTCAAGATAAATGTCTCATCCCAACTCTTTGACATTATTTGCTCTGGTGACTTCTGGCCCGAGTACGTGACAGTCAAGGAGTACGAGGCTCGAAATAAGAGAAATCGACCTGTTGGAGTACAACTACCCAGGCCGTCGCAACCGTCTGTGCCCATAGTTGCACCTTCTGTCCCAAAAAACTAACCTCCTCCTTACTACTTTCCTATCAGAATACTAGAGGCTTGCGCAGTAAGCTTTCTAGATTGTATTCGAAAGCCTTTCCTTCGCATCCCAGGTGATCGTATTTACCGAAACCTGGTTGAAGTCGGAGATCTTTTGCTCCGAAATTCTTCCAAGTAAGTACACAATTTATAGATTAGATTGCCAGCTCCAGCGTGGTGGCGGAGTTTTAATTGCCGTTGACTCCTGCCTCATCTCTGAACGGTTGGTATCCAATGACTTTTTGACATTGAATTTATCTGCGTTAAACTATCTTTCACAGGTAGTTGTATTTACGTAACCTGCTCCTACATCCCTCCATCTTCGGAAGAGACAATTTATTGGAAACACTTTTCGGCAGTTTCCAGCTGGCTTTCTGATTGGGACCAATTACTGGCTTTGGGTGACTGATAATGTGTCTAATGTTTTTCACACTGCGGCACAGCATGACTTCATAAATGGCTTGCTAGATTTATCCCTATCGCCATACCATTACCATATTTTTAATTCTTTAAACGCTTACTTGATCTATTATTGTCTCTGATCCTGCAGGTGTAAATCTAATTAGATTTCCTCCAATGACGCAACCTGAAGATCCTTATCATCCAACTTTCGATGTGACTATCGACACTGGGGCAGCTTTAGCAACAACATCTGGTAGCTGCTTAACCAGAGCCCGCTGTTTCCGAAAGCCTGACTATCAGAGGCTAAACACTTTAATAACAGAATTTGATTGGTCGAATCTTTACACGAGCTCGGACATGGCATCCGCCGTTGATATTTTTTACAGTGCCATGGACTCATTTTTTCACTTATATGTTCCTGTCTCAAACAAACCACTTTGGTTTAACAAAGAGCTGACTCGTTTAAAAAACGTAAAATCTAGGCTTTATAATAAGTTTAAACTTACTGGTTCAAAAACGGCCTTCTCATCTTTTCTCAGTGATCTAACTTTACCGTGCTTAGCACTCAGTGTTATAAAAATTATTTGACTCGTTGTAAGGTCCAGTTTACGCTGGACCTTAAACAGTTTTATAACTTTGTTAACTCTAAACGTAAACCCACGCTATACCCTCCCTCGCTATCATTTAGGAATACTACAGTAAATTCTGACCAAGCAATAGCCAATCTTTTCGCTGAGTTTTTTAAAACTACATATTCGCCCTCAACAACGCGTACGCGTTTCGTGCCGTACGTTACACGGCTGCGCCCCTCGGTCGGTTGGGCGGGAAGTGGGCGTGGGACTCGCGCGAAAAAAAAAGTGGAAAACTACCAAGACGACCACCAACAGCAAGCGTTTATGATTCTAACGGCTCAGCTAACTCTGATGGCAACTGGATTGCAGCGGATAAAGAGTAAAAAAGCTAATGTGCTCACTGACATTCGCCATTGTACGATTAGTCCAATACTAGTATCTCTCCGCGCTAGTGTAACGGTTGAGGGACACTCCCGCAGGACCCCTCACGGGGGCCTCGCACAGTTTCATTCCCGAACGCCAGCCGACTACGCCGCTGCCAACATACATACATACAACAACATACACACTGTAGCTGCAGAGCTTTTGAACACCTGCAGACAAGAAAAGGAGAAGGCGAATGGAAAAGTACTCGGCTAGCGAAGGGAGTGGAGGATGAATAGCCGAGGCAAGCAGACGCGGAGAACAGGGAGTTGGATCTTTGCTGACGAGGTGAGGTGGACCCTGGGCCGCCACCTGGATAGGTGGACCCAGTCAAGGAGCCGTAGAATAAGAGGGATAAGAGTAGGAATAGGCAACCGTAATCAAAAAAACGAACAATAAACCCACGATTGATGACCTAGAATGAAACCAACAAGTCGGCCTCAAAGTTCCGCACGCGCCCTCACCCAGTCCACGACCCCGAGACCAACCCTTCCTGGCTGCCTTTGGCGAAGGCCATCCTTGCCCGCCGCCGGCGGTGTTCCCAGGTCCCGGGGGCCGAGCCGGCCGAAGGCAACCCCACAAATCTCCTTCGTGGCCAGGATGTCTCCGATACCCGGGGCGGCCCCCGATGGCCGGGCCGTAACCGGTGGTTTTCTTCGACTTTCCCGCCTTTCTTCCACTCTCCTTGCCTAAAGAACCTGCCGGTCCCTGTAAACATACAAATGTTTCTGTTGAGGATCCTGAGGCCGACCTATATCGTATATACTCCCAGCCGTAGAAAAACGTCCTTATAATACAAAAATAATCAAGTATCCGTCCGGTTGCTCTGCTCTCTGCGCCGTCAGCTTAGGAAACATTACCGCGGCTAGAGTTATGTGCTGAGTTTTGGGAGCTGAACTGATCTATTGAGTCAGAAAGGATTTACGTATGCCTGAGTTCAAAGCACCTGGATACTTGTGGACTGATTCAACTGTAGTCCTGTCCTTGATAAATGCGTCGGCATCATCATACCAAACGTTTGTGGCAAATCTGATCGCAAAAATCCAAGCGCTGTCGCATCAATCTCAATGGCGTCATGTGTCATCCGCGAATCAGACTGAGAACCGGTTTTTCTAAATTTCGTATACAGCCTTGACTTTACATTTTTCAAGCGACTCAATTCTTTAGTAAACCAAGATGGTTTATTTGAAATATAGGGATAGTGGGTCGGAACACATTCAGAAAAGAATGAATTCATTGCATTGTAAAAAATGTCCACGGCATCAGCCATGTCAGTGCACATGTATAGATCAGACCAGTTAAAGAGAAATAAAATTATTCAGCCGGTCGAAGTCAAACTTCCGAAAGCAGTAAAGTATACCCTCCCTCGCTGTCATTTAGGAATACTACAGTAAATTCTGACCAAGCAATAGCCAATCTTTTCGCTGAGTTTTTTAAAACTACATATTCGCCCTCAACATCTTCAGATCATACATTTTCTCCAGTTTTGCCCAGTTCGTCCTTAATTTTCAGTCCTATTTTAATTAAAAGCTCACTTATTCACGATCTTCAACGAGTTAAGCCAGTTTATTCACCAGGTTCCGATGGAATACCGGGCTCTGTGCTTAGGTATTGCTCCGAGGCGCTGTGTAACCCCTTAAATTGTTTACCTTATCTTTAGAATACTCAAAAATTCCTCTTATTTGGAGGGAATCATTTGTTATTCCTCTCCACCAAAAAGGTAGCAAATCGGATGCCAGTAACTATAGGGGGATCTCTAAGTTATCGACTATCCCCAAACTTTTCGAGAATGTTATCACTCCTCACCTTCAACATCTATGCAGATCCGTCATCTCTCCATGTCAACATGGTTTTATGAGGCGAAGATCAACCACGACCAATTTTCTGGAACTTACCTCTTTTGTTATAAGGGGCTTCCAACAAAACTTTCAAACCGATGTTATTTACACAGACTTTAGTAAAGCTTTCGACTCGGTCAATCATTCTCTTCTGGTTAGGAAACTTGATTCAATGGGGTTTCCTAGTGATCTTCTTAAATGGATTTCGAGTTATCTAAGTGACAGGACCCAAAAGGTTCTGTTCAAAAACGTTCTATCCAATAGCCTCAGAGTCACATCTGGCGTCCCACAGGGTAGCCACCTTGGACCACTGCTATTCCACATTGTTTATCAATGATTTGCCGCAGGTTCTAACCAAATCCAAAGTACTCATGTACGCTGATGACGTTAAACTTTGCTTGCAGTATAGGGACAGTTCTCGCCAATCAGACCTACAATCGGATCTTGATAACTTCCAAGCATGGTGTCATGCTAACTATTTACATCTCAACAGCTCAAAATGCAAACTTATGACATTTTCACGTGTTACTCCCCTGCTTGCAACCTATATGCTTAACGACTGCTCTTTGGAAAGAATTACTATTGTTGATGATCTGGGTGTCCGGCTGGATCCTAAACTTTCGTTCACTGAACATATCTCTTGTATGGTAAACAAAGCCAGAGGCATGCTGGGATTCGTTAAAAGGTGGTCGAAGGAATTCGATTCTCCTTATGTAACGAAGACTCTCTTCAGTTCGTTATTTCGCCCTATATTGGAGTACGGTTCTTGTGTCTGGAGTCCTCAATATAGAGTCCATAGTAGCCGCATTGAATCTGTCCAGAAGAACTTTTTGCTTTTCGCCCTCCGTGGCCTACCCTGGGATGTTAATCTTAGATTACCGTCTTACTCTAATAGACTCCTCCTGCTTAACCTACCTTCTTAAGCTAACCGTAGGACGATGCTTGGCGTCGTCTTCCTACATAAACTTATTCACGGAGATGTGGAGAGCCCCTACTTGTTGGGCCAGCTCAATTTCCATGTTCCCCGTCTTTCATTTAGAAACTTTATCCCTTTAGTAGTTAACCACTGTAGGCGTGAGTTTGAAGTACATGAAGCCTTTAGAGTTTTATGTAAGGATTACAATTGCCTATTTAGTAGTATTGACGGCATAGAAAGCCTACAAAAACTAAAAACCGTAATGCTTGTAGTACTAGCCCGTAGTATATCTTGAATCTTTCTCGTTCTATTCTATCTTTAATTTCTCGCGTACGCGTTTCGTGCCGTACGTTACACGGCTGCTCCCCTCGGTCGGTTGGGCGGGAAGTGGGCGTGGGACTCGCGCGAAAAAAAAGTGGAAAACTACCAAGACGACCACCAACAGCAAGCGTTTATGATTCTAACGGCTCAGCTAACTCTGATGGCAACTGGATTGCAGCGGATAAAGAGTGAAATAGCTAATGTGCTCACTGACATTCGCCATTGAACGATTAGTCCAATACTAGTATCTCCCAAGCAACTAAAGGAGCAACAAGATCAGATTCGGGAACATATTCCACCGGATCAACTGCTTCCAGTCTTGTCGAATGATGTTATCCAACTCTACAAAATGATGCATGCTGAAGGCGTCGCAACGAGCAACCACGTCATCTTCAAGATATTGCTACCGCTGGTTGTTATAACACAACAAGGAGTGTTCAGCATCATGCCTATCCCAACATGGAAGGCCGGAAGCTGGCAGCGGTTTAGACTAAAAACCGAAATCATTGCCGTCAATGCCCATAGGGATCAGTTCAAGGGATTGACTAAGGCCGAGTTCACCGAGTGTTTAGAGTTGTCAAAAAACGAGCACATATGTTTCAACCACCAAGCTACATTCAGTGTCCAGAACCGGTGTAAATTTCAGTTATTTAATTTAAAAAAATTGAAACTATATGTGAGGTCTCTCAGTCGCATCAGCGAAACAGATGGATGTTTTCGAAACAAAGGCTCATTGAACTTCAAGCGGTGTGCAAAGGAATTTTTTTCCACAGTGCAACTGAACGGAACGGGCTTATTGTCGCTGGTCCCAGGCTGCAGTGCACGCTATTCAAAAATAAACTTAAGCACATTCAGCATTGTGGTCAGCAAAACGAAGGCTATAAATGTTCGTTTTGGCAATATCGCAAGGATTGACCTTAAGAACCCACTTGAGCTACTTCAAAGAACGGCAGCCAAGGAAGTCAGTTTGGAGGAACTGGGCACTTTGCAGCACCAGTTGGGCAAGTTAAAGAAGACCACCTGGAAGGAGCAGGCACTCCTCAACATCATCAAGGGGCTGCCTATATGGACCTAGCGATGTCAATCCTATTAGGCATTATATGGGCTCTCAGCCGGACGATCAGCGACAACTACGCCGGATACTTTCACGCTGGACACTCGAACTTAGGCAGAGCACGGAACAACCAGTCCCAGAACGTACCCCACGGAGTTTTTCGTTCGACCTTACTGAAGGTTAAACACTTGTTCAACGGCCGGGAGAATTTTTAGTCGGGGCAGCATTTATTTATAAGAAATAATGTTCAGACACAAGCAATAGTATGTCATAACTATTCAGTAGCAGCAAAATTTTTGTATCATTAACTGCTAGCCCCGGCAAACGTTGTTTTGCCCCACTTTAATGGTAATAAATAAGTTGTGCATATTTCTTTTAATGGAAAAAATAGTTTGCTCTTTACTTAAGTACCTTGTGATACAAGACATTTTTTGTCTTATTATCAAGCGCAAAAACAAACAACTCAGATGGTCTTCCTATCCTTGAACATGCCACATATAATTGACCATGGAAATAAATGAATGTTCTAAATTTAAACCACAAACATTTAATCCTTTAAGGATAAGCCTTGTGATTTGTTGATGGTCATTGCAAATGCAAGAGGAATAGGAAATTTAATTCTTTTAAATTCCGTTGGGATCATCGGGATCCTCGGAATAAGGATGTTCAATCACAGCAGCGTTTATTCATAAGCTATAATATTTAGAATACTACATAGCATTTCTTGAGTCGCAGCAACATGCATTTGTCGTAAAGTATCAGTTACCAGGCAAATATGAATAGCATGCGAATAATCATAGCATGCGGACATGAGGAAAGTGAAATAGGGCAAAAAGTCTCAGGTCACTTATAGCTGACACCAACCCACATACACAATAACCCACATACACAGTAACCCGCATTCACAGTAACCCACATTATTTGTTATACGATATTTGTTACCATAAGCATTTTGTACCTATATATACTGTTAAGTTTTCATTAATAAAGTCAGTAAGAGTTCTACCTCAACCAAGAGCTTTTATTCATGCCCGACACCATCGCCGTGTCTTTATGCCCGACACCATCATCGCCGTGTCTTTATGCACCCAACTCAACTCCAACCAAAACAAACCAAACCGTCCACCTAGTTCCAAGTGCTAGACAATCAAAGGCAATTGTTTATGCACAATCTGCCAGGCATCGAAGCCTCAATACAAACATGTTGGTGACCCTGACGAACACGTCAACCGACGTAAGCCAAAAACAGGAAAATCCGTAACTTGTGACGCGTGCCGCGCACAAAAAACTTGTAAATAAAAAGAAAATAAATGAAAAGCAAATAAAGGAAAGATAAAGAAAGGAAGTTAAAAACAAATGAAATATAAATAAAGGAAGTTGGAAAACAATTGATTGGAATAAACAAAAGGGATAAGAAGGTGAAAGAGATTTGATATGAAATGCGCGCGCGCCAAGAAAAGGCCACACTAACGGCTAGGGGCACACTAGACGGCCAGGGGCACACTGGACGAAAAAGAAGGGGAAGCAGCCGATCGCGGCGGGCACACTGGAATACGCCAGGCCCTATATAAGGCGGACCGCTGGCCATAGGAAATCACTTAGCATCGGGAGCGGTAAGCCTCTAGCAGCACAATCCTAGTAGTCAGCAGCCAAAGCCACTTTTTTGGGCAACTCGAATCTTGGGGGATTTGGGTTTGCGATAAATTGTCGAACGACTTTCGGGTCACGGCATTTCATTCGGCTTGCCGAATTCTCTCTCTCTGAAGACTTCCGAGTCTGCCCGCCCTCTCCCTCTGACGACTTATGAGNATAAGATTTTGTTTCTTTCAGAGCAACTGTAGTTGCCGCTCCGAGCTCATAACATAATCTGTTCTTATCGATCTACCTTTAGAATTAATTAAGTCTAAGTCTTATAGCTGCGCTGCCAAAAGCGGCAGCGGAGAGTCGTGTATATAATATTCTTAAATACATAGCTATGCTCGCTTAGGCTGAGCGCGGAGGTATATACACATATATATACATTGGTCCGCTCGTGCAGCAATTATGCTGACACTTGCATTCTTTGAGTGCGGGCCAATGTATAAGTGGGCGCTTCATATTTCGTCCTCTTGAAGTTTATGACCACAATTGTATTGCGTAAACACTGCAACAAAGTGTTACAGAGTGGACCCGTTAAGTACTCTTGGTACGATGGGTATTTAATATATGTGCATACTACAATGGAAACGATTTGCGGATAATGACAAAAATACTCCAGCGGGATATAGAACCGCACAATATTTAAAGTTTTACGTAGACTGTCGTGAGTCGGCAGATACAGAACGATAATAACCGATGCAATGGTTCAAACCTCGAGCAATGACCCTGGAAAGGCAACCTCGAGCAATGCTTTGAAAAATGCAGATGTTGCAAGCTTACCGCAACCTGCAAGCAAGCTGATATCAGCATGTCGGCGACAAAGGGCGATTGACGAATCAATCTGAAAGAATTTCCCGAAATTGGAAGGGCCATAACAAGGGATTCGATAACCTCACTATGGGCCCAATATTAGAATGTCCACTTAGCAATTCACGAGGATTACGAAGACCCAGTCAGAGAAGGATATGACATGCAGTCGTTCCTCCGGCTAGAAG
>VNJN01001464.1:0-19760 GCA_008042485.1 Drosophila mayri
TACGGCGGTTCTACTTCTGCTTACCGGCGGTGTATATAACACATTGAGTATTGAGGACCTTAGTCCGGCGATGAAATTGCCCGAGGCAATCCGTGGCTCTTGGACTAAGGCTATATCGACGGACCCTTGCTCCATGGCCATCAGGAGTTCCGCCGACGCGAGCTTGCCTTTATGGAGGTTGAGCTGCAGTACCCTCAATGTCATGGGTGTCACATTACCATCATCTTCGTCCTCCTCCGATACGTCCAGAGTCATTTCCGGGACAGCGTCGATGATGGAGTCCCAGGGTGGTGCTTTTTGAGGCGTAGGTAGCCACTACCTATGCCCCACGGCATCTTCCCATAACTGGGGTACAGGATGTCCTCCGCCTCCTTGTTAATCTGGAGGTCTGCGCACTGGCCACCCTCTTTGGGTTCCGGGCTCGCAATGTGCAGTACCTTTCTGTCCGCGGTAAGGACGTCCGGGTATTGACGCTGTAGCAGCTTCAGAGCGCGGTCGCCTTGGATTGCGATGGGAAAGAGTACCTTTGTCTCCGGGATGGATGGGATTAATTCCCTGTCTACCACCTCGAGCTTGGCCCCTCTCACAGCACCTCCAGTTGGCTAACCGTTTGCGTCACCCACTTTCGATTCGGGCCGTACATGCACTTCAGGATTTTGACCACGTTCAGCCACCCTGCGCCAACAAATGTGTGCATAGGTGCTGGGGAGTCATCCTTCATCCGCAAACAGCGCTTCGACGAGCCTTGCATGCACCGTCTTCCACCTTGCTTCGGACATCTTCCCGTTTTCGTCGCTTCGGTCAATGAGTGCCACGATCAAATGTCGTTTGGTCACATCACTGACCTTAGCTGTCCTCTTTGGAGGTTTCGCTGTACCCGGTGGGGGCCCGCCTGCTTGGGCTCCCGTTTCCGCTTACTCGCAGGAGCTCTTCTCCGCTTTGTTGGCGGATCCGCCCGTAGAAGACATGTGCGGTAGAGTGCCGTAGTGTTCTTCAATCTTTTGCTCGACCCATGGGAGAGACTCACTTTGTCCCGGAGTCGGCTCTGGATCGCTAGGGCAGCCTTATACTGCGCCTTTGCCTTCCTTCCCTCGCTTGACCGCTTCAGCCCATGCCTGGTTTCGGCGAGTTGTGGAGGCTCTCTTCCTTGATTTTGTTGGGCTGCTCGCTCTTCGGGCCCGTGTCTGTATCGACGGCGGCACCCGAGCGGCGTAGTTTGCCCTGTGTGGTTTTTGTGGCAGTAACAGTACAAATAGCGCGACCTGCTCCCGTCGCTCCAGAGGTGTGACCGCTGGCGACACGACTACTCGGAATAAATTTCCTAACAAAAATTAATGTCGTAAACCATTTATTATAGCATTATGAGACAGTAATGAAGTTGTCTTTCATGTTTTATTTGACTCGGATTTCTTATGTAATGCGACTAGGGTCACACCGATTTTGAAACTTTTTGGGGGACCATTTTGACATATGACCTTTAATGACCTGGCTACTACTTTTAAATTGCAATTTCGCCTTATTTTAACAGTATATTGTTATCGGTCAAATATCGTATCTAGTATATTTTATGTAGATATATCGATAATGGCCTCTAATACATCGGCTAATGCATTGACAATGTATTATAAGTGTAATATAGTCGTCTCGCACTTGTTTAAAACTCTATAGGGAAGTAAAATCTCTAATGAGGGGTCTAATTAATGCTGTAGTATCATAACAGTATTAGAAACTCCGTTCACAAAAATAAAAATTTCTCTCTAAAACAATACCGAATCACATTCGATCCCACCTTACAATAAAGTCCTCTCACCAGTAAATGCAATTAATTCATTTGCCCAACTACAAAAATCCGGGATAACTTGTCAAATACTGAAGGATACACCGAACAGAATAATTCATGACTATTGGAAATAGCCAAGGAGAGATTCAATACCAAAACGATCAGAATTTCGGAAGGAAAATAGAAGAAACAAGACAACACCGAGATTTTCGAAACATATAGTGATATCCAACACACATACGAATTTTACAACAATTAAGGCACAGAAACACCATAAGGCAAAAATAAGGACATTCGTTAAGAATTGCCTAATTTCTGTGCATAATGGCAGAATTATATATAATAATATAATTAATATATAATAAGAAATATAGCTATACACCCAATCGTAAATCCGTCGTTAGAAATTCTCAAAATAAAATTTAACAATCTTAAGTCCAAACTAGGTAATATTATCCCGCAGAATAGAGTCAGCAGAGGTCTAGTAAGCGGCATTTAATCAAGACAGCCCAAAACATATTCAATTTTAAAGCTAAGGTTCAGAATGATCTAAATTATGAAATATTAATCAGGTTCACAAACATAACAGATCACATCAACAAGGAACAAAAAATTATAAAAAATTCTTTAACAAACTCGATTTATAAAGAAGTAGATGATGAGAAGAATAATTTCCGAACGCTGCAATATCTTAATAGAATATCCTTCAATATAGATCTCTTCCATAATTTAATTGAAAACATCGCAGAAAGCCTAGTGTTCGCAAGAGCCAACTTCACACAGTGTAAGATTTGTCCTATTTAGGGCGCCTTAATTCAATATTTTTTGTATTTTTTGAAATATCAACTTGAAAGTTAAAATGGACATTCCCCAAAGCCCGAATAATTGGAAAGATATAAAAAATGGGCGTGGCATTTTCGTGGGCGCCAAAATTTTAAGAAAAATGCATTTTAAAATATAAAAATTAAAAAAAAAATAATTACAAAATTTTTAGAGAATTTTAAACAATTTCATATTTTTTGTTGTAATTTTTGACATTAAAAAAGTATTCTGTTTTTTAATTAGGAGACAGTTTTTTTATGTTTTGTGTAATATTTGTGTTTTTGGATATAAGCTTATGTTTTTAGCTATAACTTCAAGATTAAAAGTCAAACCATTAAAATCTTGATCATAATTGGCTGAGAAAGAAAAAAAATAACGTTTAAAATTTTGTGATTTTTTGTTTTCAATAAAAAAATTGTAATAATGTCATTTTATAAAGAAATTTTACAGCACTTTTGGCCAACAAGCTTATTTGATTCGAATTTGGTTCAGAGTTATTGTCACCGTATCGATCTTAAGACACTAGCTGGGAACATTTTCTGAAAGCTTTTAGTTCCTAATTTACGGTAGCACCTAAGATCACCATTCGTATGTACACCCAAAGTTTTCATTATAAACTTGTATTTATTCTAAACTTCTGGCCTTATCTTTTCCAAATCTTTGAAATCTGTTTAAAATTCAAAAGATAGTTTGAAAATATGTTATTGCAATATAAAATTACCAAATGTCATGGCCAAACGCCATAACTTACTGTTCTACACATGAATTTCGCTTACGTTCCTTGCTCAAACCTCAACAAATTCAGCACGGGTTAGAATGGGATAGAGTTATATAAGTTTTTTTCAACCGAAGATAAGAAACATGATAAAAAACCATACTCTTTGGTATTTGCTCGAATACAAAAAAAAAAATTTTTGAGTTAAAAAAAATATTTTTGTTATTGAAAATAGATAAAGAATCGATCAATTAACATGATAAAAATATTTTAAGCTGCACTCACTGATTACGCGACGCAATTGATAAGACTAAACTTTGTCAACTGATGCTCGCTGCCCAATGCGAGTTTGCGTGCATTTCTAGGGTTCCACTTTAAAAATCATTGTCTTCAAAGCAAAAATGTTAAATTTTCTTTGGATTGTGATTGAACATTTCTAAAAGTGCAGCTTTAAGCGCATCGAGGCCAAAAATATTTTTTTTTTTTAATAAAGGCGCTCTAGATTGGCAAAATCTTACACTCTGCATCATTCCTAGATTCATTTTTGACAAATACGAATTAAATAGGATTAAAGACATTTTCTCAGAACAACAAATACACTTTAACTTAATAAAAGACATATTCTCAATTGTTCAGCTACAGACTATCGTACACAAAAAATATATTGTATTTAATCTTAAAATATCAATCTTCAAGGAAAAGTACCAATTCTGCAGAGTCGTGCCCCTACCAAATAAAGAAAAACAATTCATTAACAAAGAGTCCACAAAAGAATTTACATCAAAATGCCCAAGGATAGACACAACCATTTTCTGTAGGGAACCGAGAGACGTGCACATATTCCCTATCTATAATAAATGCTTAAACAGCCTACTTAGCAAAGAACACCCAAAAGCATGTAATGTGCATGATACTGGCAATACTACGGACATTTTTAAATCAGAGGAAGGATACATTTTTAAATTCAATGCAAAGAACATCCCCATGAACAATACTACCGGCGGTGGTGGAAATGGGAACAGAAACAGCACAGTGCGTTCGAGATCCTGAAGAACCTAATAATTGACGCACCCGTGCCGGATTTCTCGGTAAAGATGACGCTCCAGACCGATACGAACTCGGAGGGGTACTCACCTTGGAGATCGACCTCTAGGAACTCGGAAACTCGACGCCACCGAGCTGACCCAAAGTTTGGGGAGTCCGGAAGCTCCGCTGCTACCGGGAAGACTATCATCTGGCACTGAATTGGCTCCACCAGATCGAAAACCCGATGGGAGGGATAGCTAGACGGGCCCTGGAACTCCAACAATTCCAATTCCATTTTCACTACCGCCGAGGAAAATACAACGTGGTCGCGGATGCTCTATCCTGGCAACCAATGGAACATTTACATTCTCGGACTACGTCATGGAGAATGAAGTACTACTGGCCCGGCATTCTTCGAGATGACACGTACGCCAATGTATACTGTGCCAGAAGTATAAGCCGAGCAGGTCCAGCAGGCTGGCAAAATGATGACGAGACAAGTTAGTCCGTTTCAGCCAGAAGTTTGCAACGCAGTGAAGGAGACATCTCCGACTCTATAAAGTATATATATTCTTGATCAGGATCAACAGCCGAGTCGATCTAGCCATGTCCGTCTGTCCGTCTCAGTTTTAAAACTATCTGAATGAAACTTAGCAGTTAGTCTTCTATATACTCTCACTCGTATATATGTCGGAACGGGCCGGATCGAACGACTATATCATACAGCTGCCATAGGAACAATCGGAAAAATGTTCGAAAAAAAAATTATAACTATGTCAGTTTACAACATACTTTCACCAAATTTTATATTTGGCAGATAAATATTATTTCAGAGTTTCGATTTTAATTTCATGAACATTGAACGACTATATCCTATAGCTCCCATAGTAACGTTCAGGGAAATAATATATAAAATAATAACTCCGCTGTTTCTCAACATTTATATCAAATTTTATATTTGGACTCTTTTTATTTTTCCTAAATTTAGATTTAAATTTCATGAAAATCGGACAACTATATAATATAGGTGCAATAGAACCACTCAGGAAAATTTAAAAAAAAAACCATAACTTAGACGATTTTCAAACCATTTTCATCATGTTCTAGATTTGGCCACTAATTATTATTACAGAATTTCGGTGTTAATTTTTATTTTAATTCTGCAAGGGTATATAAACTTCGGCGAGCCGAAGTTAGCTTCCTTTCTTGTTTTAAAGTAAAATGTATCAAAATTGTCTCTTAAATGTCCAAACTTCTCTTCGGCATACCGGATTTTACTGGAAATTTAACGGTACTTTCTAGAAATAGCTTTGCAATCGTAAACACGTGTTCATTTTGGCGACGCAGCTGAGCTTAGAAATTTTTTTCTCTCTTTCAATTCGCTTTTTAACGAGATCAGACGTTAACGTTAGTGCTGCAGTGCTCCGATTTGAATAATTTAACATGAATTATGAAATTGATATTAAGGTATTTACTTTAAATTGAGATATTAATAATTAACTCTCCTGAAAAAGTTTTTTCGTAAAGTTAATTTGATCAAACAACCGTTTTTGTGTATTTTTGGAAAGTATATTTTATGTTTAGTTAAACTTTTAGTTATGTTACTAAAAATACTAAAGCAGTTAAGGGTGAGTCGTTGCTTATTGTGCTGTTGCGCTTTTACGCTGTTGCTTTGTCTTCCTCTTTTGTGTTTTTGCAAAAATATTAATTTGTAAATTATTATTTAAATTTTGATTTTGGATTTTCGTAGGTGCATCGCAAAAATGTGTTTTTCTTTGTCTGTATATTTTTAATGTGTGGTGCACAGGTAATGGAACCAACACAGAAAAAATGAAGAAAATTATTTCCGATGTGCAAGCGGACATTGAAAACACCGGCTACATTATTCCAGAGTTGAGCGAAGTATCCAAAAAGAAAAATTGAGAACTTCTGCAAAACTTTTTGGAAAAATTTCAAACGGAAAAAATCTGCACTTATTCAATATCAATCTGGATGGCTTAGTAAAAAAAAAATCAATTTCAATAAAACGCCCCTATTGCAAATCAAATCAAGTAGAGAAAAGACCTCATCGGGGCCGTCTTAAACTTGATTTTGTGGAGGCTTCAGAGAAAACAAAGCGACGACGAGTAGGTCAGTTCATTAAAATAGATGAATCCGCTGCGTCTTCTCTAAGCAATGATGATCGAAATCAAAATTTCCTGCCGGCAGAGCCCATGGAAGTTATTTTGCTTTTAATGGAGACCTCCATGACAAAGCACCAATATTTGCTGATAAGAAACTTTGTAAATAGCAAAATATCCTTTGAATTTTTTCCCAGTCGCCAAAGAGTACTAAGTCCTAAAAAAAGATACCTGATGGTATTTATATAGACGAATCTCGTGCGGAAGTCGAACTAGAAAGCTTACTAGACAATACAGAATCTAGTATATTAGAGCTTCAAAATAACATCATTGAAACTATGTCTGAAAATGTTGTTACGAATTTAACTTTAATTGGAAAATGGGGCTTTGATGGAAGTACATGGCATAGCGAGTATAAGCAAAAGTTTTCAAACAGTGATTTGGACGACAGAAGCTTATTTGTAACATCATACTTACCTCTCTAACTGGTTACTCAAAAAGATAACACAATAATATAGAAAAACCTCCGGCCATCAACGACTCTTTACTGTCGACCAATAAGATTTCAATTTAAGAAAGACGCAAAAATTAAACAATTAAAGCCAACAAATTTTGTAGCTTTATTTTTATTGATTTGCTTAAATAAAAATATTTTAAATATTTTTTAAAATATTTTACAATTTTTTTTCCGATTTTTCCTATTGTTTGACATTTTAATAAAATTTTGAGTAACAATTAACCTAAATTGAGAGAATTTCTAATAGCTCGAGCAATTCTGCACCATAAACAATTGATTCCTCATCCGTTCGCGTCTTAAAATCATTCAAAACCAAATAAACTCACTTTAACGCTGGAAATGCCCTTGCGCGCTACGGGGACCCTTGAAGCGTTCTCACACATATTTCGTGTTTTTGACCCTGAGTTGTTTTACTAGATTTGCTACCAAAGGTGGATTCGCAGCTCAACGCAGACTCTCTAACGGATTCTGGTTTAGGAAAAATACACGGAACTGGCCTATTTAGTGTTGTTGAGTGCTCTGTAGTGCTTCAAAAGTTCTAGACTACTTTAGGCAGAAAAAGGCGTTAAAAATGGACACCTGGCAGGTAACGATTAACATGTACCTTTTTTTTGGTTTCATTTACAGATTATGTAATATGCACATATTGAATACTCACTGTATTATCAATACTTAAAGAATGCGTACTGTAACTAATTGTTGCAATGTAAATATATCTCAAATTTCCCGGTCATAAAACTCAAACCGGCATATGAAAGAGCTAGCGCATGCACATTTGTAACATGAGTTGACCGCATGAGCATATACCCTCGCGCGTCCGCCTAGGAACGCATAGCCTATATACATAAGCATATACATAAGCCGTCGCTCTGCCGCCGTCTGCGGGCAGCGCAGCGATGGAACCTAGTCTTACTTTAAACTAAAAGAACAATGTAAAATCACTTACAATAAGTGCATCGAAGCAGCACCCTCGCTGCTTCTACCAATATTTAAACTTGAATAAAAACGATCAACGAAACCCAACTTATGACGGCATCCCCTTATTTCAAACAATTCATGGCGACCGTGACATGCTTGACAAAAGGCGAAGTAAAACCGAATAACAATAAGGAGATCTATGAAACGCTGGCGACGCTGGACTAACCAACGCGGAAATCCCACTGGAAACCAAAAAAGAGAAACTGAGTGAGTAGAGATGGACCATGGCAAAGCATGGGGGCTTGAAGACAAAGATAAATAAAAGTATAGCACACATCAAGTGGCTATTATTCACAAATCAACCGCCATCCCCATGGGCAACAGCCCAAAAGCTGCAAGAAGAACTCGATGTTCTAAAATCAAGTCTGATTGACAGAAAGCCAAAAGGTCCAGCTCACTCAGTAGTTAAAAAATTAAATGGGAAAAAATTAACACCTCCTCCGCCGCAGCAGATACCAAGAAGGAAGAAGGAGTGCCCAAGAGACTGCCCGGGATCCCTGGACAGCCCATATTGCTTATCAACCTGTGCGAAGACCGGCACCGGCACCGCCTGAGCCCAAAGGCTTAGGACAGCAGCAGCAGCATCAACAAGCGTGAGGGGCAGGCCGCCTCTTACACCATCGAAGGAGCGCCAGCAAAGCCAACTGGCGACGACCAGCTGACGAAGATGACAAGATGACCGAGCGGACATAATACAATTAATATATATAATACAATACCAATCCAAATACACAATAAATGCTTGAAAGAAAGTATATGAGTCGGGCCAATGACCTACATAAAATTTAAACAATATTAAGTATAATTATATAATAATAAATAAATATATATATATATCAAATTTGTTACATTTAAGACAACAAAATAAATAAATTTAATAAAATATATATGGCTACGCTAAATACGTAAAATAATAATGTTGGTATCCTCTCCATTATAAAATGGAATGGACCAAATTATACAAAGGAATATACGATATAAAAACCAAATTTGATAAGTCTTATAGATCCTTTGCTCGGGACAGACCCATTCAGAAAAATACAGTTAATAAACATATTGAAATACTAGTAAGAAGTTTCAATATACTAAATCAAGATCATTGGTCGCAAGTATCAAGACTTTTGATCAGGCTAAGATCTAATTTAGTATTAGTTAAGATAAAATTCGATTTAGAATTGTCCATGCCGACTATAATAAATACCTCGGTGGCAATTGTAGCTGGTGATACAGGAATCAACCAGGAGCCAGAAGAGTCTCAAGATCCAAGTCCTAAAATAGAGGAAGAAGATCTAAATAATTTGACTATTCCAGCTGTGTTAATACCAGAACTGAATAGCTCCACAGACTCTGAAGATAATCCAAATACAGCAGAAGATAACAGATCTACGATGGCTCAATCAAATATTGATTTCATAAATACGGCATCCAAGCTTGTACCAGCTTTCGATGGTAAAGCTGAGAATTTGACAAATTTTCTTGATGCCTTGGAAATAGTTGAATCAATAAAAGGCGAGCATAAAAGCTTAGCAATTTCAATAATCAAGACTAAACTAAAAGGTGCCGCTAGAAATCTAATCGGAAATGAAGCAACAATTTCTGAGGTGATTTCGAAATTAAAAAGCAATGTCAGAGGCGAAACTGTAGACGTATTATCAGCAAACTGATGAACCTACAGCCACGAAATAAAACTGCCAACCAGTATACACAAGAGGTTGAGCAGATGGCAAAAGCATTAGAAGGTGCATACATAACGGACGGATTAAGCCTAGAGTTAGCCAGAAGTTATTCTACTCAGAAAGCAGTCAAGGCAATGACTAAGAACTGCACTATTAACAAAGTTAAACTAATTATGCAAGCAGGTAATTTGTTAATAGTTTCACAGAAGAGACGGGACAGTCAAACACTGTCCTGTACTACAAAAATCAATCCCAGCGCGGTGCGAACCGCTGGCGTAGGAATTATAGAGGCAACTCTCGCGGTTATCAAAACAATAATAACTACCGAAATAACTATAATAAAAACGGCAATAACAATAATGCAGGAAAACCAAAGAGGCCGTGGTAATTCTTATAGAGGCAACAACAACTCCCAGAGCAATGTAAGAGTTACCCAAGATGTATCGGGAAACTCGCAAAACCCTTTAAATTCTCAGCAGTAATTACGCTATTAATCTCAGTCAGAATATATTCGTCTCATTTATTAACGTAGCTACAGGAAAAGAACTTGTCTTTCTGATAGACACAGGTGCAGATATATCAATATTAAAAGAAACTTCTGATATCTTTCATGATATCCAAGACAAATATATTATAGATATCAAAGGGATAAGTCAAGAAATAACTAAATCCAAAGGTTTAGTTTTTGTTGAAATACAGACACGATTTTCATACCGTGACCGAACAATTTCCTATTCCATGTGATGGAATATTAGGTATCGGTTTTATAAAGAAATACAACTGTCAGTTATACTTCACGCCATCTGAAGATTGGCTTATAATTACACCTGATAATTTAAATTTTCCAATTTATGTACCGTTAACTCACAGTACTGGCCACAATTGAAATTCTTCTGCCGGCAAGATCCCAAGTTATTAGGAAAATAAAACTCAATTCAAATAAAGACAGTGTCTTAATTCCAAATCAGAAAATTCAGCATGGTATTTACATTGCAAATACCATAGCAGCATCTAATAATGGCTTTATAAGGCTACTTAAGACTAAAAATACAGACAAAGTAGTCACCATAGATACATTAACGTATGAATCACTTTCGAACTACGATGTAGTCAAACCCACACTAGAAAATAGATAAAAGTCTGTATTATCCCAACTTTCGATAAACTTCCCTCCTCAGTTCAATTCGCAACTCACAAAATTATGTACGCAATATATCGATGTTTTCGGATTGGAAACTGAAGCAATAACCACAAACAACTTCTATAAACAGAAGCTGAGATTAAAAGGTAGTGAACCCGTATACATAAAAAATGATCGAAGCCCACACAGTCAAGTCGATGAAATACAAAAACAAGTAGGAAAATTAATTTCCGACGGAATTGTGAAACCATCAGTATCTGAATATAACAGCCCATTGTTAATTGTTCATAAGAAATCATCTCCTGGATCAGATGTAAAGAAATGGCGGCTAGTGATTGACTATCGCCAGATTAATAAAAAGTTACTATCTGATAAATTTCCATTACCTAGAATTGATGATATTTTGGATCACTAAATAAATAAATATATTTATCTAAATATTTTTCATGTCTTGGCTTAATGTCAGGAGTCCACAAAATCGAACCAGAAAAAGGTTCTAGAGATATAACGTCTTTTTCAATGAGCAATGTCTCATATCGCTTCACCTTTTGGATTGAAGATAGCTCCTAACTCATTTCAAAGAATGATGACTATTGCACTCTCTGGACTGGAGCCTTCTCAAACATTTCTTTATATGGATGACTTAATAGTAATTGGTTGTTCCGAAAAAACATATGCTTAAAAACTTAACAGATGTTTTTGAGAAATGTAGGAAATTCAACCTGAAGTTACATCCAGAAAAATGTTCATTTTTTATGCATGAGGTGACTTTTCTAGGTCATAAATGCACTGATAAACGAAAACTTCCCGACGAGAACAAATACGATGTAATTAGAACTACCCAGTACCGTATAACGCGGACAGTGCTAGACGTTTTGTAGCATTTTGTAATTATTATAGACGTTTTATAAAAAATTTCGCCGACTATTCACGGCACATAACAAGGTTATGTAAAAAGAATATTCCTTTTCAATGGACAGATGAGTGTCAAAATGCGTTCCAGTATTTGAAAACTTAACTTATGGAACCTACTTTACTGCAATATCCTGATTTTCCTAAAGAATTTTGCATAATAACAGATGCGAGCAAGCAAGCGTATGGAGCGGTTTAACTCAAAACCATAATAGACTCCAACTTCCAATTGCATACGCATCGAGAGCATTTACTAAAGGAGAAAGTAATAAGTGCACTACTCAGCAGGAATTAGCTGCAATTCATTGGGCAATACTACATTTTCGACCATATGTTTATGGGAAACATTTTGTAGTTAAAACAGATCACAGACCTTTACTATATCTATTTTCAATGGTCAATACAAATTTAAAACTTACGCGTATGAGGCTCGAATTAGAAGAATATGACTTTACAGTCGAGTATTTAAAGGGAAAAGACAATCACGTAGCTGACGCATTATCAAGAATAACAATTAAAGAGCTAGAAAATATCACAGGAAATATTATGAAAGTCACTACGAGATATTAAAGTAGACAAAAATTTCGCACGAAAAACAAAGAAAAGAGAACTGCCTAGGCAAACTATTGAAAGAGCTTCTAAGCCCAACGTATATGAAGTCATAAACAATGACGAAGTATGTAAAGTAGTGACCTTGCAGATTGAAAACATGCTATGTTTCTTTAAACATGGTAAGAAAATAATCGCAAGATAAAATGTTAGCGATTTATATACTACTGGGAATTTTGACTTAGGTCAAATCTTTCAAAGGTTTGAAATGCAAGCCGGTATAAATAAAATCAGCTTACTGATACTGGCACCGTGGGCAAATATCTTTAAAAATGTTTCAATAGATCATTTTAAATTAATGGGCAATAAAATATGGAATACGTTAAGAGTAGCGCTACTCAACCCGGTGATCCAAAAAAAAAAATTTAAATGTAAAAGAAGCAATATTGTCTACATTCCATGGCGATCCTATATAAGGCGGTCATACTGGCATATCAAAAACTTTGGCCAAAGTAAAAAGACTCTATTATTGGAAAAATATGTCTAAAGATATAATTGAGTACTTAAGAAAATGTGAAAAATGTCAGAAAGCGAAAATTGTATCGCATACAAAGACGCCATTAACAATAACAGATACACCAACATATGTTTTCGATAGAGTAATAGTGGACACCATTGGTCCTTTACCAAAATCGGAGAAGGGCAATGAATATGTTGTCACTCTAATATGTGATTTAACAAAATATCTAGTTGCTATTCCAATTAGAAATGAGAACGCAATTACTGTCGCTAGAGCTACTTTGAATTTTTTATTCTTGTTTCTGTCGGGGGCCTGGCAGTTGCGGTCCGAAATTTGCCAGGAAAAGTTATCCAAAAAAATACAGAGATGGTGTGGATGGTGACGATCCTTCTTCGTAGCTTTTATTATTTCAAGTGAAAAAAAAGAACACCACCAAGGGTGGTGACAAGATGGCGACAGGTACATTTTTCTTAGAGATGCCCCCTGGCGATATTGCCCCTCTTTTCAGCATGAGCATTTTGCACCGTCGGATCCAGCGATCGCCCCGGCGTTCGGGTCTGCATCTGCTCGTCCACCAGCATCAGCAGCTGCTTGCTCATCTTGGACGCCTTGGAGCGAATCTCGGTGGTGCACACCCGCTGGTCGCCAATGCCCGTGATGGAGAGATTAAGGGCCTTCACCAGGGAGATGTGGATGCGACTCACAGGACAGCACGGATCTACCAAGGCTCGGACATCAAACCGCTTTTGTTCGGATCCGATTAGCACGGACGCGGTTAGAAGGATACTCACACTCGTGTGGGCCAGGATAGTCGTGCACGACGGGCTGCGGGCTGGTGATACATCCATTGGAGTGGCAGAGCGTCGAGATCCGGATAAAGACACCTGCTGGCGTTGCGGTGGCTGACGCTGAGGCCAAGAATCAAACAGTGACTGGCGCCTTTGTCGGGGTCGCGAAAATCGCGGCTGCCCGGAGTGGATGTGCAGCAGCGCGTGGTGTCCATATATGACACCCCACTTTACTGCGACACGACCGACCGGAATACTCGTGGGCCAGACAGCTTGCGCAGTACTTATTGATCAGTACCGCGCGGAGCCGCTTCACAGCCGGAAGTTGAAGAAAACGCTAGCAACTCCTCACTGCGTGGACTCCCATGCAGACTCGACATTTGTATAAGTTAATTGATTAATGTAATCCCGCGCCACAGTCGGTGACGTCGTGGTTGGTCCTGGGTAAGTAGCTAAGCGGTGGCTTCTTGGGAGTCGGGTGGTGACCTCGACTATCTTCCTTCTTACGAAGTTGGTCTTCCTTCTTACGAAGATTATGTTGGGAGAACTCTCTCCGTTGCTATGGCCCTACGGCACAATAACCAATGTTTCCAAATAATAAAAAATTAACGGCTGAGCCGGAGTTTATTTCAGCGATCTTCGCTTTATTGAATACAAAATGAAACTGAAACTTAAAAGCTAACAAAAGTAAAATTCATACTAATGGGTTATGCTTGCCGGCTATGCACGAGCTTCCGGCCAGACGCTTGGTCAGCAGTTTTGGCCGGAGCGAGCTTTCGGACGATCGGTCATATGCCGTCGCCCGTTAACTTTGTTAACTACTCCCCATTCAAGATTGAGGCCGCCCTCGGTCGATCCTATTTGAGCAATCACCTCACTTAGCTGTGCCGTAGATCTCCTGGCTTGGATGATTCGCCGATAGGCGAGGCCGATGCATATCAACGCGCAGCAAATTGCTCCTGCAATTAGCACTATCTGGTACATGCGATAATTGTTGGTTTCTTCCTTAAACTTTTTAATGTGCTCCAAATTACGTTCATTCAGGCGATGAAGGGAAGGGAGGCTAAGTATATCGTGTTGTAGTGTGATATTTAAGGGAGACGAGCAGCCACTCCTGGTGCCCTCTTCCGGGCCACATCATGATTGATGTACCGGGTTTCGTTAACTTGAGCGCTCCCGACAAAGGTAATCAGATAGGTTCCTTGAAGGTGAACGTAGGTACCATTGTCCACAATCACACGGGCTGGGCGATCATTAATGATGACAAACCCTTCATCCACATGGGTGATAGGATGTAGATCGCTGTGCTGAACGTTGCAGTGCGCGACACCTCCAGCATGGAGTTCCTGTGCGCATGATCTCCTATGCGCCAGTTGGCAAAATGTGGCTCCAGGTGATGCGGTGCAATTTTTTACCGTGTGAATCTTTCCGTCACAATCTGCGATGATATTGTCCTCTAGCACAACCATTGTTTCATGATGAGACACAGGGAAAACTGAGATTTTAGTACAAGCTGATATGATCTTAGGAAATTTAATAATAAAGTATAAGATGTTAACGGATTGTAAGACTTTGACGGACGCAACGGACAACACATTCCTGATGGGGGTATCTGTGGGCTCCTCAATCCACACACTTTCCAGGTCTGCATGGTCCAATATATTGGGACTAACACATTGATCTTGGCTAGAGCAATTGCCAGCAATAAGTTTTGCAGCTCCATTGCCATCATCCTATTCCGAGATAGTAACATCTCGTATAGGTTTCCCGTATTAACTTGGGTGTTCTTAGCCGACCTCAGAAGTTCGTTGACAGTGGTGGTGATTTTATTAATTCGTATCTGTACTTTGCTATTTATATTAACCTGTCTATTGTTTGCATTAGTGAGTTGAAATTCTGTAAATCTGATTTTTTCCAAGTCCTCCGCATCCGGCGTTCCCGCCACTACTGCTGCTGCTCCCAGGAAGTCTAAGCTTCTAGCTACCCTATGGTGGATGCTCAAGGATTCGAGCATGTCACGCAGGTGAGCGACAACTACGCTCAGCAATTTCTGAATGTGGGACTGGGGAAACATGTCGATCATGCTACCCGTCTCCTCCACCACGCGCCTATATTCTGAGAGATTTGCTGAATGACTGACAAACGCAAATTCCTCCCATACTAAAATTCGACCATCAATGATGGGAATGTACTTGGCTCGTGAGTAGTCTATGACGTGGCCGATGTTACAGTAAATAGGAATGGGAAGACATGGATGTGACTCGTCTACCTAAGATTGTCCTTGTGGACCACCCTCCCCTTAATGAGGACCGTGGTCCCCAAGTCCGCTTCCACAACTTTCTCTTCACACAGTGGAGAGAGTTTGTTGCCTAGTCGCCTGTTGGACTTTACTAGGACTTTTTCGCCAACTTTGAACACCCTGTTTTGTCGGGAGACATTTTCCTTGTTCCTAAGCTTATCTTGGGAGATCTTTATCTTATCCTAAACCTCGTGCAGTGGTTCATCCTACTGTGTTTGAATTACATCGGCTGGCTTCTTGTCGATGACCAAATGGATAGATTTATTGTATCTGGCAGTGGCCAGCAAGATTAGCTCGACGGTGTCGCTGATACCTTTATCAATTTTAAGGCTTCTGGCCAGGTTCACTAGAGTGCTGTGGAAACGCTCCACTTGTCCGTTTGAGACGCTGTGGAGCAGTGGTGCGCAAACGCAGAAATGGTTTTCCAGCATGGCAAAAATGATATGCGGGTTCAGCGATGCTTCGTTGTCGCAATATATGACTTTCGCTTTAAAAATTCATAAGCATTAGTAATACTGGTTTCAGATCCTCTATGGTTCTAGGAGGATTTGGTTGGACCAAGGCAAATTTCGAAAATTTTTGTCAATGCACGTCAAGAAATATTTTTTTAGATCTGTGTCTGCTGACACTACCGTATTCCCCTTTCAGGATGTCTAAAATGGGCCTAGCTATTGACGCAAAGTCTTTAATAAATCATCTATAATAGCTGGCACGGCCCAGGAATGATCTAAATTCAAATTCATTTTTAGGTTCAGGGAATTCCTGAATTGCCTTGTTTTTTTCTGGGTCAGTGGTAGCCCCGTTACTGGTGACTATAAAGCTTAACAAGAAAGGAAGCTAACTTCGGCTCACCGAAGTTTATATACCCTTGCAGAATTAAAATAAAAATTTACACCTAAATTCTGTAATAATATTTAGTGGCCGAACATGATGAAAATGGTTTGAAAATCGTCCAAGTTATGGTTTTTTTTTAATTTTCCTGATTGTTCTTATGGAAGCTATCGGATATAGTAAAGTTCTAAATCTCAACTTTGATGAAAATATGTTGAAAACTGACAAAGCTATGATTTATTTTTTCATTTTCCTGATTGTTCCTATTTAAGCTATATGGATATAGTCAGCCGATTTTCATGAAATTAAAATCGAAATTCAGGAATAATATAAAACGTCTAAATCTCAACTTTGATGAAAGTATGTTGAAAACTGACAAAGTTATGGGGCTTTCTTTTTATTTTCTGATTGTTCCTATGGAAGCTATATGATATAGTAGGCCGATTTTCATTATTTTTATTTAAAATTATTATATTTAAAAGCGAAATTCAGGAATAATATAAAACGTCTAAATCTCAACTTTGATAAAAATATGTTAAAAACTGACAAAGTTATGATTTATTTATTCCTGATTGTTTCAATGGAAGCAATAGGATATAGTAGGCCGATTTTCATGAAATTAAAAGCGAAATTCAGGTATAATATAAAACGGCTAAATCTCAACTTTGATGAAAATATGTTGAAAACTGACAAAGTTAAAATTTTTTTTCTAAAAATTTTTCGATTTTTCCTATGGCTATATGATATAGTCGTCCGATCCGGCCCGTTCCGACATATATACGAGTGAGAGTATATAGAAGACTAACTGCTAAGTTTCATTCAGATAGTTTTAAAACTGAGACGGACAGACGGACATGGCTAGATCGACTCGGCTGTTGATACTGATCAAGAATATATATACTTTATAGGGTCGGAGATGTCTCCTTCACTGCGTTGCAAACTTCTGGCTGAAACGGACTAACTTGTCTCGTCATCATTTTGCCAGCCTGCTGGACCTGCTCGGCTTATACTTCTGGCACAGTATACATTGGCGTACGTGTCATCTCAGAAAATGCCGGGCCAGTAATACTTCTGGGAAATCCTCAGGATCGTCTTCGTGGTCCGTAGGTGGCCCGCTGTAGGTTCATCATGGCACTCGTGCAGGATCCTTGACCGATTTTCGGCCGCAACGCAGGGGATATAGTCCTGCTCGTCTGGGCGGTAGCCGAGGTGTCGCGATAGTTCCCCATTCTCCATGACGTAGTCCGAGAATGTAGATGTTCCATTGGTTGCCGGGATAGAGCGGTGGACACAGAGGAACACATACGAAAACGGTTGGAACACCAGAAAAAAATGCCGTGGCCAGTGCTTTTTTCACTGCCACGCTGAAAAAGAAATTCACTTGGTTTTTAATTTATCCCACTTCCACTTAATTTATTTTCTCACATTTTTTCCTTTTTATCCCGACAAATTCCCCGAACTTCACTCTGCTCACGCGAGTCGTTTTGAGCTGCCCTAACCTGGCCGTCCTCGCCACCCTTTATGGCATTGCACCGCTTTCCGAGCTCCGGCTTAGAAACCGTTGATCTTCGGGTGCAACGGCCAAGGCCAAAATGCAAGAGCCACTTCTCTTAAATTGCCCGCCATCTTCAATGGTTCGCTCCCAACCTACCTCACTTCCCCCTCTGGCCCTACCCTCAGAAACCTATCGATCTATCGATTCCCTCAGAAACCAGCCCATTCTTTCAGCCCATTCCGACTGGAAATGCAACACCACCTGTGACGCCCATTGGCGCACAATAAAAAATAATATAATACTCTAAATATGATATGGCAAATAATAATATGATAAGAAACAAAAAACTATATAATAGGAACAACCCTTTCAAATTTGAATTAAACCCGCGCGCGCGCTTAAGAAGGGTCACACCGGATTTTGGGGATGGCCACACCCAAATGAGATCCATAAAACTCAAGGAGGAAGCCACACCAGACGGTCGAGGGCCGCTATATAAGACGAGCCCGATCCCTTGACAAGGCATTCAGTGCGAGCAGCCAAAGCGAGCAACACCTACCTAGGACCAGGAGGACCGGTTAAGAGGAACACTAGCTAAAGAGGAAAGGCCAGGATAGGCAAAGGTAATTGATCCATCCGTCTGGGTCGGAGGACCGACTGATCAGATATAAAATCTCTCTCGACTTAGTAGACCTTAAAGGCCTCTAAAACCTTCTCATAAATATTAGACCTTAAAGGCCTCTAAAACCTTCTCGTAAATAGTAGACCTTAAAGGCCTCTTCTCATAAATGGTAGACCTTAAAGGCCTCTAAAACCTTCTCATAAATAGTAGACCTTAAAGGCCTCTAAAACCTTCTCACAAATATTAGACCTTAAAGGCCTCAAAAACCTTCTCATAAATAGTAGACCTTAAAGGCCTCTAAAACCCTCCCATAACTAGTAGACGTCGAGGGCCACTGAACATCGTCTCAGAACTCGTACACCTTAAAGGCCTCTAAAACATCCGCCTACTAATTCGCAGACCTCAAGGGTCTCTCTCTCTTTCCCTCCCGACACAGCTACTGAACGCCACCGAGTCCATGGAGGAGACGCCCTAGACGACACCCGACCCAGAAGCAGCGGGAGCCCGAGCACCAAACGTCAGGACCATCGACCATTGTATTCTGTATCCATTGTTAAACTGTGAATTTGGCGAAAGCCCAATAAACGTCGAGTTAACTAATTATTGTATAATTCCTCTTGCCTTCACCTCTGGGATCGGGTCGGGGTCTATTCTAACAATTCCTAGCTCACATATATAAAATTTTTAGACGACCTTGACCCGGAGCCCGGCATATTGACCAAATCGTCACATTGGCGCCCGAACAGAAGTAAAAGATTTGCAAAAAAGATCCAAGCCCCAAGAGAGGAATGTCGAGTTGGAAATACATAGCAACAAAAGAGGAGCTGACGGAATTCGCAGCAGAATTCAGGCTAGAGCAACGAGGAACTAAGACGAATACTATCAACATGTGTAAAAGAACGGATCACGACGAAGGCACTAAGGAAAGGTTAGCAGAACTATCAAGCAAGCATAAAAGAGCGAGAAGCC